>VWZE01014430.1:1028981-1052053 GCA_013396675.1 Eubucco bourcierii | reverse complement strand
GAGGAGAGAAAAATAATAATTTTGAAAGATCACAAAACAAAGTGAAAATTATACTTTTGGTTGTAGGCTGTGCTCACTTAGTTATGCAAACCCACCATTTTCCAGTGGTTACTACTCATTCCAAGGAAGCAAATGCAGCACACTTGTTCCTCCAGTGAGTTGCTGTAGGACTTCAGGTTAGACACACAACATTATCTATAGTTCATCACAGCTGCCTACATGACTTCTAAAAAAAAAAAAAATAAGAAAAGAAAGAACTTAAGTGCCAAAAAAATTATTACAGATTTTATTACCCTTCACCTCTGTTCATTTTTCCCACCTTAAGGGTGAGGAAATGATTCCTCAGATATGCAGGCTCTGATTCCACCTCTTCCCTCGTGATAATCAAGGTAGATTTTAAAGGATTTTTTTTTTCCCTGAGAAACATATTTGCAGAATACTTTCTAAACTGTGAAGAATTTCTTGAGAGGTATGGGAAAAAAAAAAATAAGAGCGTCAGGATGCTCTGGTTTAATATTCTTAAAACAAACCATTTGGGTTTTTTTTATTTCAGACAGACACTATTAAGAATAAATTTTTAAAAACAGTCAAGATGGTCTGGTTTCATATTCTTAAAATTTGATTTTGGTTTTTTTTTTTTTTTTTCAGAAAGACATTTTTTATTTTTGGGTTTTTACCGTTTGATTTTTGCTTTTTAATTTCAGAAAGAGAGTTTTAGAGTAATTATTTTACAATAGTCAGGATGCTCTGATTTAATATTTTTAAATATTAAAAGGCCTTGAGTGAGCTGTACTAGTGGGAGGTGTCCCTGCCTACGGCAGGGGGTTGGAACTAGATGATCCTTGAGGTCCCTTCCAACCTTACCATTCTATGATTCTATGACATTTTTTATTTTTTGGTTTTTTACCATTTGATTTTTGCTTTTTCATTTCAGAAAGACATTTTTAGAATAATTATTTTACAATTATCAGGATACTCTGATTTGAGATTTTAAAAACAAACCCTTTCTTTTTTTATTATTATTTTAGAAAGACATTTTTAGAAGAATATTTTTAAAAAGAGTCAGGATACTCTGGTTTAATATTCTTAAACCATTTTTTTTTTGTTTTATTTCAGAAGAGCATTTTTAGAATAAATTTTTTAAAAGAGTCAGGATGCTCTGGTTTAATATTCTTAAACCATTTGATTTATTTATTTTTATTATTTCAGAAGAGCATTTTTAGAATAAATTTAGCCAAACTTAATTACATTTTAAAAGGTTGGGTTTTTGGTTTTTGGTGTTTTTTTTTTTTTTTTTTGTTAAAGAATACCTGTCAATTAAATGAAATATTTAATTTAATTAAAGTATCCTCTTTCTTTGTATTTAATTATTATTTATTTTTATTATTATTATCATTATCATTACTACTACTACTATTACTCGGGTAACCTGTACTAGTGAGAGGTGTCTGCCTATGGCAGGAGGTTGGAACTAGATGATCCTTGAGGTCCCTTCCAACCTTACCATTCTATGATTCTATGATTCTATATTCCTATTATTATTATTATTCACTCAGATTAAATTTCAGTCAGAAACATAGAATTTCCCTTCAGGCTGATCCACTCATTTCTTTTACTTTTACTTTTCAATATGCAAACAGAAGGGGAAAAAAAAAAAAAAAAGACACTGGTACTTGAGAATACATCCCCAGATGGTTGCTTACAAGCCACTCAGAATCAGAAGTGAAGAGGGCAGGGCAGAACCCAAACTATGAAGGAATCTGAAGCAGGAGAGTTTAGGGGGAAAGGAAGCAAATGGGAGAGGAATTAGAGGCAATGGGGCAACCAGGAAAAAGGGGGCCCCAGAGCAAGCTTCCCCTCACATTACTTACATCTGGGTATAAACCACACAGCTGACGACTCAGAGTTTTTATAGATAATCCGTGGGTGATACATAGGGAAATGTGGTATTCATCAAATTCTGATCAGGAACAATTCCACTGAAGTCAATGGAATTGCAGAGGCATAAAACAGATGTGAAGGAAGGAAGAGTCAGAATCAGGCCCCCTGCACATGCACACAGGCTGTCAAGCATGTAGTGTCTTGATATCAGCCCAGTAAAGAATTCCCCATTTAAACCTGGAGTTAAAACTGGCTTAATAATGAGAACTGTGAATATGGAAGTTGTCATCAGTGAAGCTCAACTAGCATGTTTCCAGGTGAAAACTGATGCCTTGTAAGGGCTAGGAGTGAATCTTCATCCAGCAAGACATCACACATTGGTCATCGTGACAGCAGATTTTCTTGCAGGAGGAGGCCCAAATGGAAGTGATTACATCGAGTGTAGTGGGAAGCAATAGGCCCATTTACACATAATCACAGAAGAGATGTAGCAGAGATGGGTGTCAGCCAACCTCCTGGATCCAAACGTATTTGGATATGAGAGAAGTTCAGATCTTGATCCAAACTTTGTTGTTCAGACCTGCCTCGCACTGTCAGGAGGTGGCTTCTGGCCAGCTCTATCTTCCGTGAGTGATTCCACTTCACCAAATGACAGGTGGGTGGGACGTCCATTTAACTTAACAGACAGGGAAAAAAAATCCTAATCCTTAAGTAGATGCTATTTTTGGTGGTCCTTAATAGGCACGCAAGGGGAATAGGAAGATAATTAGCCCTTTTACACTACTTGTCCCCAAACACCTCAATTTTCAGATGTGCTCCCTCTTTCTGTGGCAGTCCCCCCACTAACTGTTCAGAGGGATGTTGACAGCCTCCCTTCTCAATGCTCTCAGCCTTTTGAAAGGTTTTGCTCTCTGCAGGCTGAGCTGTCTGGCACACAGCCATTGACAGTGAGCTGGAGTTTGCTCTTAAGTCCCAGTGCAATCATGCACTGTCTGCTGCCTGCTGTTGCACAGTGCTGCGAGAGCTTAAAAAAGACTCCTCCAGTCCTGTCAAAAAGACAATCGAATTATTAAAGCAACAGCCTTTCAGGTGTTCAGAAGGACTGAGGGAAGCAGGGCCAGAAAATCATATCAAGGACTGTCTGGATCTTATGCTAAAATCCAACAAACCAGGAGGGCTACAGTTGTTGCAGGAGCAAAAGGACCAAATATTGCTGTCTGAATGATGTCGCTAAAATACTTGAGTGGAATTAGCTCCCTTATACTCCTTGCTGAGATGGCTGTGGACCATCCAAGTCCTAAAAACATCCAGTCCTGGCCTGAGTGTCTAGTCTCTCTCTTTTCCACAGATCCAGGAAAACGTGGGTAACCCTCAGAGAGGTCCACACTACACGAAAATAGCGTGCAAGAATCTGCTCTCCAACCCTGTGAGATGTTGCCTGCAACAAGTGGCATCATCTATAAACAGCTGCTTGAAAATCTTCTGATACCCAGAGATCCCTAAACCACTTTGGTGAAGTACAGAAGAGCCTGGTGTGGGAGCAAAGTTAATGTGTGACTCGTTAATGGCAGACTGAGAAGGACAAAGGTCTTCTGGCCACGTGCCGGTTCCACCTCTCCCAGCCTGTTTCTCTATAACTCAAAATATATTAATATTTGCTTGTTATTAAGCATTAACGTATCTTACCCTCAGCATAACTTCATACCCTGCTGATTCCTGAGTACTCACACTAATTCTATATTTACTGAAGTACCATCAGTTTCAGGCAATTGCTGTTTTGGCTACCCAGTTTCTGAACAATAAGAAGACATTCTGGAAGAAAGTAAGAAGCCTTTCTAGAAAACACCTATCCTTTACTTCTCTCCAAGTAAGACCCTAAACTAAGCACCAAAACCACAAACCAGCCTTGAAAATTTTGGCTGCCTTCACCCCTAGGTATGTCACTTCCTACAAATGGCTTTGTGGTATCAGTTTCTAGATTGCTGGACTTCCTACCCCCACCTGGAGTACTGTGTGCAGTTCTGGAACCCTCAACACAGGAAGGACATGAAAGTGTTGGAGCGGGTCCACAGGAGGGCCACAAAGACGATCAGAGTGCTGCAGCAGCTCTGCTATGAGGACAGGCTGAGAGAGTTGGGGCTCTGCAGCCTGGAGAAGCCTTTGAGGACACCTTATAGTAGCCTTCCAGTATCTGAAGGGAGCCTACAGGAAGCCTGGGGAGAGATTATTTACAAGGTCTTGTAATGACAGGACAAGGGACAATGGGTTTAAAGTGGCAGAGGGAAGATTTAGACTGGATGCTAGGAGGAAGTTCTTTACAGTGAGGGTGGTGAAGCACCGGCACAGGCTGCCCAGGGAGGTTGCGCCTGGTCCCTCCCAGGCTGGAGGAAACCTTGAGTGACCTGTACTAGTGGGAGGTGTCCTTGCCTATGGCAGTGGGTTGGAACTAGATGATCCTTGAGGTCCCTTCCAACCTCACCATTCTATGATTCTATGATTCTGATTCTATGATTCTATGATTCTATGATTCTATGATTCTATGATTCTGCTGTCTGGTTTCTTGGCTAAGGCACCAGACTTCTGCTGTTTCCAACTTCTGGAGCACTGCTTTTTCAATACAGGAGCATCCTCTGTTAAGATGGTGACATACCCATATGCTCAGCTTCCTATTTTTTGGAGGGAAAGGGTGCTTCTAGTGCCTGGTCTGCACAAANCCAGTTCTGCTGAGCTTCCTATTAACTCAGCAGCTTGGCTTAAAAAAAGCAAGTCAGCATTTTGCTTGCAAGACATATTATTTTAATAAGAAGAAATATAAACCCTAGCAAGCCTACAGAGGAAAAGACAGCAGAGCAAGCCGACTAAACTGACAAGAACCACTCTTTCCCCACCTCCAGACAAGCCTGCTAGGACGTAAGGCAGCATATCCCACATTATCCAGCAGCCTTCTGAATGAATACTTTCCGCCCTGTGACAGAACGTAAACTACTTTAGCCTTATTCTTCTCCTGACAGACCTTCTAATTATCTCAGCTGTTTACAGCACTCAGGCCCTCTGCTACCAATTTCTCCATTATTCTGACAGTCAACAAACTAGACCTATTAGAGCACAGCACAATTCTTGCCCAAGGCAGGAACTTTGTGAGACCACAAATCGTCTCGGTATTAAAAGTCGGTGCATAAGAACTGCCCTCAGCTTTAGCACTAAATTGCTGGTTTGGAGACATTCATTGCTGTATATTGTATTTCCACTATATTCCACTTTAATAGACTTCATGCTGAAGTGTGTAAGAAGAGTTTTAAAGCCTGAGGTGCTGAGTGGACCTTTTTTTTTTTTTTTTCTCTCCATTTTATGTATTTTTCCATCTTTTTTGTTTGTCACCTTATATTGCAGAGCTGCTTCACAAGCATAAAACAACACTGGAGTCACACGAGAGTGTCTAACAGTAGGAAGCACAGATTTTACCATTAGAACTTAAACAGAGAGGTTTGGGCATAACATTCTTCATTATTCTTTAAGACTTCAGTCTTAAAATTATTTATTTCATGCTTCAGAACATTTTATTTTCCTATTTGGTAAAGTTAACCTCTTTTGCTCTCCTAATCTTTTGGCATCAGAGTAGTTAGGGCCAAATAAGAATAGAAGATGGAGAGGTAGATTACAGTTTCTATTAATAATTTGCATTCGTTTGTTTAAGCAATGTTTGTTCAAGGTTCGGAAAGCTCTTAGAAAATTGTATTTGTTAATTAGTGTACACAACACTCTATAAAGTATTTATGTGTGGCCTATCTCCAGGCTTCTCTTAGTGTGAGTTTGTACAGACCCAGGGATTTATTTTGACTGAACACATAGGAACCATCTGATTTGGGTGTACCTAGATCTGAGCCCTGGTCCAATTTTCAATGTTATCTCAGATTCGACGCATTAAGTTTGAATCTCTGAGGTAACCTACCAAGGTGTAGAAATAATTCCAGGTGTCTAAGATACACATCATTATCAGCCTGATATTAATGACTAATCCCTTCAATTAGCCCAAGCAACAAAAAGCTTTAAAAACCATTTTCCTGAGCCATTCAATTGATTCTGACTCAGTTAGGAATACACTTGAGGCAAATTTCATTCAGCCTTCTATTTGCCAAGTGCAAGTGGTTACATTTATGAAAAATTAAAGCTTGTAAATTGAAAAAAAAAATAATGTTTTAAAGACAGAAGCAAGGAGAATATATATAAAATGTACACAGAATTTCAGCTCAGCAGACAGAACCAAGGAGAATATACATAAAATGTACACAGCATTTCAGCTCAGCAGCACGTTGGAAGGAACATGGGCTTCCTCAGAACTATGTTACTTCTGCCTGGTGGAATGCTGGAATATAAAATGACATGTTATATTAGATTCTACTGAATTTAAATTCTTCCTTCGAGGCATTTGTAGTGAAATAAAATATTTTTCCAATGAAGGCTCTTTGAGAAGTGACATTGCTTTCAGCAAAACCTTCCTGAAGACAACTTCCAGTCTACTGCCATAGGGCTGAGTGAATCCTTACCTGGCTTCTCACAAGAAACCATGTGCTGGACATGCACATCATGGAGCAACAGAAAGCCTTAGCACACAGGATTTGTGGTAAAGACTCTCGCATTCCTTTGAGATCAGTGTCAGTATTGAGGCATATTTAGCTCCAAAGCTGACCACTTAATAGCTTTAAAGTGTTCAAAGTTCTTAAGTTCTTCCAAACACAGCTTTGAAAGTGAAATGTGTCTGTGTTGCACTGCGGTTTCACATTTCATTTTGTAGGATATACTAATTTGAGCTAAATACTGCTGTGACTTATTAAAACATAAAAACAAAACAAAACAAAACCAAATCATCAGGCCACGTTGCTATAAACCCAGATGACTTCAGGAGAATTAAGTGAAATTTGAGGTTTTGCTACTGAGACTAGGAGCTGCTCTATTGATTTCCATGGAACTCACATGAAATAGAAATTAGCACAGGCTATAGTAATTTGTCATCCTTCTCTTATTTGTTTCCAAAATCTGATTTCCTGTTAAGAAGAAGGGCATGTTCCTGGGCCAAAGCCAAGCTGGAAACCATTGGACCCTAGATGGCACTTTAAATTGGCTTTGGATCCTGTGGTCCATCAGAGGTACCCTGGATTACTGCCTGCCTGAGGACTTTTTGTCAGTATAGAAGACTCAGGCTCACGGTCTTAACCATGTCTGAGTAACACAAAGGTGTGAGGTTTTTTTCTGTTCACTGACAGAAAATATTGCTTTCTGCTATCATAACCAAGAGAGAACCAGAATACAAAATGGAGACATCAGCATTCCTGGGATTTAGGACCATGATGGATGGAACCTGTATCTCAAAAGGAGAAATAAATAGGATCATTGAACTTAAAAGTGGATGTAAGAAAAATGGGTTAATATTAATTTTTTAGATTAATATATTTTAAATGCTATATCAGATGATGCTGGGTTTTAGTTTGTTTTTTATTTTGTTTTTTGAATCTAAAGAGGAAAAAAATGTTGATTTAGAATACAACTCTTTTTATGTCCACCTTCGTGAACAACTTGAACAAATTTGCAGGCAAGAATTTTCAAAGCATGTTTTAAGTAAATAAAACACAAAGTAACTAAAGGAGCATTTCAAGCTTGCAACCACAAGAATTCGTAGCATCAACCTAAGTCTAAGTTTTGGGTTCATCCAATCACAGTATCAAATTGTTACCATATAACCCAGCAGCTCAATGGGTGTGGGGTGATGGTTGAGACATCAGCCAAAATATTTGTTGGCATGCCTTCACGCACTGTGATCTTTTCAGCTCTCACAAACTGAGCAAGAATTGTTTGCAAATCTTGGCAAACCAGAGGAACTGCTTGGTAACATCATTTGGATATTCAGGCTATGATGTGCCTTCCTATGAGACCATGCAGAGCTTCAGGGAAGCGCTGGCATTAGAAGCTGTTTCAGACCCAGCCTATCTTAACTGTTGCTCAAGATCCTGTGGCACTTCTCACAATTAAAATATTCATTTTGGTGACCTAACCAGTGGTATATTCAGGAAACTGTAGTTTTTCTATATAAAATTGCTGCTCCAAAATCCAACTAGAAAATATATTCATTCTTCCCTGTATAGACTACTGAGAGACCATTTCAGCTTTGTGCTTTCTGATCTGAACCTTAGCTCCTAAATTAATTAAAGCAAACCAGTGGGATAGACTTAAATTCACATTGGCTTCAGGGAAAAGAAATAAAATGGAAAAAAAAAAGAAAAAAAAAAGAAAAAAAAAAAGAAAAAATCAACCCTTTTCTATCATGGGAGGCTGGCAGCAACAGATTACAGATTTAGGGAGCCTTGTTCCTGGTTGTTTCTACTGTTTCATTAAAAAGATACATATGCTTAATTGTGGAAATGGGAGGCAACCTAGAAAAGAGATGTATTATTATGAGAGGTTGGGACATTGTATTTGTGCATACAGCAGGGAAAACTTTATTGAAATGACTGCTAAAAACAGCCCAAGAGCAATGTGGGGAATGACAAGAAGGAAAATCCAGAGCCGGAGCCTCATAAGGGGAGTAGCGGAGTTGGAGTCAGAGATGCAGAAAGGAGAACAGGTGAGGGTCAGAAACATAGAAAGGAGAGAGAGCAGCACTGGGAGAAGACATGAGAAATTAGATCAGAATCTAAAAGCACTCAGGAGAGCAGGGGAAAAGGCAGAAATTAGAACAGGAGCTAAGAGGAGAGCTGAAGAGGCAATAAAAACTCGAGGAGAAAGAAAAACTGCACGACAAAGAGAGGAGGACAAGAAAAAAAGGACAGGAGATAAATATGAGGCAACACAAAAGGGCCTTGACCTCCAGTTTGTAAGGGTGACGTGATCTGTGGTGTGAAAGAAAAGAAATACTTTGCATTTTTTTAAATGGCCATGGAGAGAGGACCAGGCTGCATCTCAGAAATCAATATCACATTTTATGCCTGCTGCACCCTTCACCAAGAATCAAGACAACATTGATTCAAGTAAGTAATATTTCATTGAAAGCTGATCTTTGATTGCATGGCTGCAAGGGATGGGCTCTGAAAGTCTCTCTGTGGTATCTGTGCTGAACAGGTGTCATTTTCAGGCTTGTGTTAGAAGCGATGTGGCTTCATTCCCGGTTCGCGGAACACGTGGAGAGCAGAGGACACGTCACTTTAGTCTTGGAGAGCAGATGATGCTGCATCAGAAGAGCTGCCTTGCTCTCTGGGGTCATCAGTCTGTGTCTGTTAGTGTGCAATGAACAGCCTGGAAGGTTTGCTTGGTGGCTGTAGTCGTTTCGAGTTGTTAAATGATTATTTTAAGATAATTAGGAAAAGCCTTGGACCGTTGTTTTAAATCTGCTTTCCTGATCAATTGTAACAGCCTTAGAGATGGTGTGCAGTCGTGAGGCAAAAGACTGTCTCCCCAGGCTGGAAGGCCAGGCTCTGGGAATGGTATTAACTGTTTCAAACACTTTCCCCCCACCCCCCACCCACCCCTCCAGTGTTTGAGAGTGTAAAACTTTCTCTTGGGTTTATGTCCTTGGCTGGTAATTCCCTTGGGAAAAGAGATTTGCTGTTTATTTTGCTGGCAGAGCTTGATGTGCTTCAGCCTCCTCATACCAGGAAGAGTGATGCCGAAGCAAATTGTAGCAAAACCAGTGCTGGAATCCCATTTTGGAAAATCACTTTCTTATCTTGATAAAACCAAAGCATGCGTGGGTGAAAGGATATATTGATGAGTGGATGGGAGAAGATTCTTGGACATAAATCTGTATCTCATTACAAGCCGGCTTGGTTCGCACACAGTATTTAACCATTTCAACTGACCTAAAGCACTGATGTGGAATAAGACTTCCCACCAAGCCATGTCAGAGCCCATTATAGGCATCACACAACTCAGGGACACTACAGGAGATGTACCTCTGCCACATGGTTTTGTTCTTGAGGACAAATAGAGCTTCAAGCCTCCTACTTACAAATCCAGCTGGGAAAACTCCACTACAGGATTTTATTGTCAAAAAAATGAAGAGGTTGGGGACATCTCAGCGAAGCCAAGCTAGGCAATTCTCTTTCAACAATGCCAAAACATTTTGTTTCAATTGAAAGTGCAGAAACAAAATACTTCCACAACTTTTTTCAAACTGCCACTGGGGGAACAAGGACTCACATCCCAAGTGAGGATGAAAGCAAATATTGAGACACAGACTGTGGCTCCAAAAAATCAGTTCTTTTAACTCAGACCTCCATCTGTGCAGTACCTTCTTACTGTATAAATATGACGACTGCAAAAATATTTTGAGTGTTGATGAAAATAGAACCCGCCTGAGAGGTTGATGATAGGTATAGTTGCTGAGAGATTTGGTGAACCTACTCTTGAGGATAATCTACATCCATGGGAGGGTGACAGTCCTAATTTGTAGCAAACTTGGTCTAATGGAAGGCATATGTAGCCCTGGCTTTTGCAGGGAATATCCACACCTATCTTCACAAAGTCACAGAAAGACAGGGGTTGGAAGTGACCTCTGGAGATCAACTCTTTTAATTATGACACTCATGCAAGGCTGAGGTAGTTTGTTACGGGAATTACCGATGCTGAGTTTAGACTCTTAACAATTACCACCATGGTTGAGAGAGCAATGTGATACAGGAGAGCACCTTATTTTCAATGAGACAGACAGGTTCTGATGGTGTGAGTGAAAACAGCAACGAAGGTTCACTGTAGTTAGGTGGTGATTCTCACCCAGAGAAAAGATGAAAAGAAGAGGGAAGAAAAGCTCCTCATACCTGTACAATTTCAATGCGTAAAGGCTGCAAAGAGCTTCCAGTGGAACAATCCTGGAAGGCTCCTGAGGAAGGCTGGCTTCTTAACCATAAGGAATACTGAATCACCTCTTAATGCCATTTTTTTTCTCCTCATTTGCCTAGAACTTTTCAAGTTGGCCAGAAGCTAGTCTGTTAGGGTGTAGTGTCTCTTTCAACATGGAATCATAGAGTCATGGAATTATAGAGTCATAGAACCCTAAGATTGGAAGGGACCTCAAAGATGATCCAGTTCCAACCCTCTGCCATAGGCAGGGACACCTCCCACTAGTACAGGTCACTCAAGGCCTCCTCCAACCTGGCCTTGAACACTTCCAGGGAGGGAGCAGCCACAACCTCCCTGGGCAACCTGTGCCAGTGCCTCACCACTCTCACTGCAAACAACTTCCTCCTAACATCCAGTTTAAATCTCCCCTCTGCCAGTTTAAACCCATTGTCCCTTGTCCTGTCATTGCAAGACCTTGTCAATAGTCCCTCCCCAGCCTTCCTGTAGGCCCCTTCAGATACTGGAAGGCTACTCTAAGGTCTCCTGGAAGCCTTCTCTTCTCCAGGATGCAGAGCCCAAACTCTCTCAGCCTGTCCTCATAGCAGAACTGCTGCAGCCCTCTGAGCAGCTTCATGGCCTTTTCTGGACCCGCTCCAACACTTCCACGTCCTTCCTGTGCTGGGGGCTGCAGAACTGCACACAGGGCTCCAGATGGGATCTGACAAGAGCAGAGTAAAGGGGCAGAATTTCCTCACTTGCCCTGCTGCCCACACTGCTCTTGCTGCAGCCCAGGACTCGGTTGCCGTCTGGGCTGCACTCACACTGCAGGCTCATGTTGAGCTTTTCATCACCCCAGGCCCCAAGGTCCTTTACCTCAGGGCTGCTCTCAGCCACTCACCACTCAGCCTGTATTTGTGCTTGGGACTGTGCATACTCAGGTGCAGGACCTTACACTTGGTCTTGTTAATTCTACATGTCATACTACAGGACAGGTAACCTGCATTTCAAATTAAGTCTTGAGCTCTACATATTTCCTCTCAAAATAAAGATAAAATTATAATAATGTATAAATGCATATTTACAAATAATTATTTTTTCCCTTCATGTATCCTGCCCCTTTCCACTCTCCCCATGCAAAGGTAAAAAAATCCCTTTTTGAGTGTTTGCCTGATATTCAAAGTGCAACTACTCAATTGTAGTAGCTAGGAGACAATGGATGAGCTCAAATTCCACAGTGACACTGTATTAGAAACAGAACAAAATGTGGTCACATCCAGGATCTTACAGCTTTCTGACAAATGTGACTCTATCTAACCTGCTCCAGAACTTGGGGATTGTCCAACAAGCAAAACTGTCTGCCTTGAAAATGAATAGAAAGGTCAAATCAGATCCTTTGAACACAGTTTGGAGGCAATGTAAAAACTAATGTATAGCTATTGCTCAGTAATCAGCCTCAAAATAGTTACAGACATATTCTGAAAAGAGATGAATAGGACAATTTCCAGGGTTAAAACAATACAAGTGACTTGTGGCCTAACATAAGGCCACAAAATCATTCTGTGTGTGTACACACCTGTGTGCATGTCTGTGCATGCATTAAAGAGGCAAAAAAATTAAGAGTGATTGCAAAATATGGTCCACATATAATAAGAAAGAAAATGCAGTGGCTTTTTGTCATGAATATAGGTTACTGATGAAAAGCATTCAACATATTTCTGCCTTCCCTAAGCCAGATACAAATGTGGAGAAAGTGGCATGACCCATTGAGCTGACATTAAAAGCTTTAAATTGAATTACATTGGCAGAAACCTTCAAAAATTGTCTTGGGAGGGGAAAAAAAAAATTCATGACAGAGCATAACAGATGTATGAAATTAAGAGCGTTTAGGAAGCATTATCTTTGCTTTCTGATGGGAAATGTTTCTAATTGCACTCACAGGGTGCCTTTAAGATGTGGCTTTATTTAAGAAATATTCTTGATGATCTGTTATGGATTTTCAACAGAAATATATAAATATATACGTATATACATACATACATATAAATATATCATATATAAAACATAAGGTAGTTGGATTTTTTTCTTTACAATAGTTAACTCATTCACTTTCATCATTCAATGATGCTAACTGTAAAGGTAAAATTACTGATTCTATAGGTGTAAGATGAAAGAAGCAATGGCTAAGGAAGAACCTGCACCATGCTGATGAATGTGATACTCCAATGCTCATGGGTGGTCTTATATCTGCTATCACAATTTAACTGTGTGGATTTCCCAGCACATCCACACCTTATGTTGTGTTCAATGTTACTGCTCATCCTTTCTCGGCTACTGGATGCTAATTAAATCCAGTAATTGAGATACAGTAGGAAGTACCTTATGTGGATTTCAGCGTTGTCCCTGATGTCTGTACTAGAAGGGTTTCACAACCAGCACTCAGTGTTCCAAGTTCTCTTCAGTCTATAGTGAAAAATAGACAAAAGAGCAATGGATTTTATTTTCTTGGATATTTCAGGTTCTTGGTTAGTTCCTGCTGTGTCATAGGCACCTATAGATTTAATATGTATTGAATTAATCTTATATTCTACTCTATAGAGTTATAGAATGGTTTAGGCTGGAAGGGACCCTAAAGATCATTCAGTTCCAATCCCCTGCCATAGGCAGGGACACCTCCCACTAGCACAGGTCACTCAAGGCCTCATCCAACCTGGTCTTGAACACCTCCAGGGAGGGAGCAGCCACAATCTCCCTGGGCAACCTCTTTCCAGTGTCTCACCCTCACTGGAAAGAACTTCCTCCTAACATTCAGTTTAAATCTCTCCTCTGTGAGTTTAAACCCATTGCCCCTCATCCTGTCATTGCAAGACCTTGTAAATAGTCCCTCCCCAGCCCTCCTGTGGGCCCCCTTCAGATACTGGAAGGCCACTCCAAGGTCTCCTGAGTTCTCCAGGCTGCAGAACCCCAACTCTCTTAGCCTGTCCTCATAGCAGAGCTGCTGCAGCCCTCTGAGCACCTTCATGGCCTCCTCTGGACTCCAACAGTTTGATGTCCTTCTTGTGTTGGGGGCTTCTGAACTGTATACAGTACTCCAGATGGGGGCTGATAAAAGCAGAGAACTTCAGGAAGAGGCATCATCTAAAATTACAAAACTTCCCTTTTCTGCTTACCAAGAGGTTCACAAATGCAGTTTTTCTAATGAGTAAATGCAGTGTTCCAGGCTCTTTTGTTGCTTTTGCTGCTTCAAATGGGAGTCATCAATTTAAGATGAAAGAAAATTGTTCAAGCAGTGTTGTAGACTTGCAGCATGGAGTGGGATGAGCTCCTATAAAGAAACCTTATCAAATTTTTTTAAACTGGTTTCCATTATGATGGGACTTCTCTGTTTATTTTTTCTATATAAAGGGAAAAGTTCATACTTACAGATATACATAAAGAAAACATTAGAAGAAATCTGTCCAAAGTAGAATATAGGCAGATAAATTAATTGCCTTGTCTCCAGTGTAGATTAGAACCAAACTGATGGATTTGAAAATCATGCATCTCCAGAATGTTCACCACCTCTAACCATAATTTCTGAGACTTGTACTGGCCATGCTTTTTACACTCCTCATTCACTGGTTTCTGTGGGAGATAGCACATTGAGAATTGAATGTATTTCTGGTTTGAGCTGATATATTTGGGCCTAGGCTCCTGCACACCACATCCAACCAGGTCTCTTTGTCTCGTTTGTCAGGTTTTTTCAAGAACAGTTTTTCTAAGCTATGTCAAATTCCTTTGTTTCATCTCAAAGTATATAGAACTATAGAATTGTCTTGGTTGAAAGAGACTTTTAAGATCAAGTCCAACCATTAATACATCACTGCCAGGTTACCACAACACCATGTTCCTCAGCACCATATCTCCATGGTGTTGAAATGTCCTCAGGGATGGTGACTCCACCACTTTTCCAGGCAGACAGTTCGAGGACTTTACAACCTTTTCTGTGAGGAAATTTCTCCTAATATCCAACCTAAACCTTTCCTGGCACAACTTCCTCTTGTCCTATTGCTTACTACTTGGGAGAAGAGATCCAGCCCCCGTCTTGCTACAGCTCCCTTTCAGAGTGTTGTAGAGAGTGAGAAAGTCTTCTTTCAGCCTCCTTTTCTCCAGGCTAAACAACCTCTATTCCCTTAGCCATTTCTCAGGAGACTACATTGTTCTTTCTTTAGACATGCTCCAGCAGCTCAGTCAATATAGCAACATTCTGAGAGGTCGTATATTTGTACACAGGACTGCAGGTTTGCACAGGTGAATCTGGCTGTGAGTGATCTCTTCAGTACCAGAATTTTATATAATTTATTGAAATTGCTTTTTGGAAAGAGGTGCTGATGCTTTCTGCTTGCGTATCTCTGCATATTGAAAACATTCTGTGAACACGTCTCTATTGTTTTCTCTTGGAAAGCAGCATTCTTGCCTTAAAAGTGGAGAGAATCCAGACTGCAGTGATTTTCTGGTGACCTCTTAGATTTACTCCTTAACCACAGATCATGAATTGGGACTTACAGCCATAAAAGCCATGTCAATCCCTTTAAGTTCAACATTCAAAACCACATTGCATCTGCTAGCCTTAGATGGAACTAAACCAAACTATTTCTTTGTTGTACACACAAGAAAATAAAAATGTTTACTAATATCAGAAGTGATTCAGCCTGTTAATAGTGGAAAGTGACAAGATCTGGATGATTATCTCTGACATAAATTTGAGAAGGAAAAGGATTTGTTGCAAGGGAAACTCATGCTAATGGAATACAAATGACCTGAGTTGTGTGACAGATGTCGAACGCAGTGGAGTCCAGAATGACTTAGAACCATTCGGTCTGCATCAGAGAAAACAAACTGGCTGAATGAAATAACCTCTCATTTGGTTCCATAATTTTGTCAGCAGCAGCAAAAAAATGAATAAATACAACAGTACTTTCCTAATTTAATTCAAATGAAATTATCCAACTAGCTGAGGAAGTTCTTTGCTCAGAAAGAAGGGGGGAAATCTATTAAAAAACCCCCACAAGTCATGTGAAGTAACTCCAAATTAGGATTATTCTGTTGTAGTCCCTTAACCTGCTTTGTAAAGCTTGTGTTTTAATTTCTTTTGGGGAGGATGTCCACCAATAAAAAGCCCATGCAATAAGTAAATAAGCTGCCAAATATTGTATTTATAAAAGCCAAGGAAGACAAACACTTTTTGGAGTTGCAAAAATTGGTTTCAAAGGCAGAGGTAGAGAGGAATCAGCAAATAAAAACTTTGAAAATTGAGAGCAGAAGTTAAACAGAGGAAAGGTTGCTACAGCACAGAGGTTTGGTTGCTAATTGTACAGAGCAATGCACGTGGCTCTGAGCTGAGTTGTGAGGAGCCATCAGCAAAAGAAGAAGATGGGTCCAAGTCTCAGACCAAAAGAATTATCCTGGATCAGAGTCTGGGGGTTGGGGCAAACAGGATTAATTTAGGACTTAATGGCTTCATGGATGTTATATGAACCAAGAGATCAAGTCCCAAAATTTTCTTGTATTACTCCTTGCCCAGGAATGGCTTTGTATCTAAAATTATTTAAGAGTATAGTTCTTCAAACTGAATAATAATGTCAAAATAAAGAATTAAAAGCTCAAGACTGACTATTTTCAAACAGATTTGTCTTTGAGGGAGTGAAATTACATGACTTGTTGGGGAAAAAAAATAAACACAACAACAACAACAATGTAATATGGTTATATGTAACATATAGTTATATGTTATATAGTAATATAACATATTGTGCAAATAGTCATTTTGCCCTCATAAAGGATGAATGAATCAGTGTGCCAGCATGTGGAACACAAAATCCCTCTCATTCCTTGAAAAAAACCTCATTCAGAGTTGGCATTTCATTAAGCTTTTAATTTCTGGGTTAGACTATGTGCTAAAATCCTTTTTAAACCCCCAAAACTCCTAAAATTGAAATCAGGATAATCTATTTCCTTAGGAAAAAAAAGAAAACATTAAAAAAATAATAATAAAAGGGGATGGGGGTGGGGTGGAAATAAAGAGTAAAAAAAAGAAGCATCACCCTACCTTTAGCCTGAAGAAATCTTTAGAACATGTTTGGAATCCCTTTAGTTCAAAGCCATATATTAATGGTTTTTTATCCAACATAATGCATTTTAGAGGAGAGCAAACAAAACCACTGAAAATATTTCCATCATCTACTTCAGTGGATTCAGAAAACTGAATATAAGAAGAATCCTTCTAAACCTTTATCTGCACCAAAGCCTCTGGTATGCACTTAGAGCTAGCAATGACCACAGTGATTAGAGAGTCTCTGGTCACCTGCTGGTGTCAGTAGCCCTGTTGTACTGCTGGGAAGAGGCACAAAGGCTATGGGCTATGCAGGGGCAATAAGAGGGCCACAGTTTCAAGAGCAATGACATCTCCCAACCACCACTTCTAGCCAGGTACTTGATGCCTGGATATCCATTGAGATCAGGTAGATTATCACTTGTGATGCAATCCTGGTGCCTTCTGGAGCAAGAAGCACCAGACTCCAGATGTTTGGAGAATCATAGAATTTAAATAAATAGGTTGGAAGGGAACTCAAAGATCACCCAGTTTCAACCCCTCGCCATAGGCAGGGACACCTCCCACTAGTACAGGTCACTCAAGGCCTCCTCCAACCTGACCTTCAACACCTCCAGGGAGGGAGCAGCCACAACCTCCCTGGGCAACCTGTTCCAGTGTCTCACCACCCTCACTGCAAACAACTTCCTCCTAACATCCAGTCTAAATCTCCCCTCTGCCAGTTCAAACCCACTGTCCCTTGTCCTGTCATTGCAAGACCTTGTCAATAGTCCCTCCCCAGCCTTCCTGTAGGCCCCCTTCAAATACTGAAAGGCTACTCTAAGGTCTCCTGGAAGCCTTCTCTTTTCCAGGCTGCAGAGCCCCAACTCTCTCAGTCTCTCCTCATAACAGAGCTGCTGCAGCCCTCTGAGCATCTTTGTGGCCTCCTCTGGACTCACTCCAACAGTTCTATGTCCTTCTTGTGTTGGGGGCTCCAGAACTGTACACAGGACTCCAGGTGAGGTCTCAAATTATAAGACAATACATAGCATATTCTGAAGCATATTCTTATTTTTATCAGTCTTTTTGTATCACTGGAGTGTAAAGAGACTACTTTTCTTTTATCTGTTTCCCCAGATTGTACACACTTTTGACACCAGTGTAAAGGTAGTGCAGTATATTGCTTAGTATATCTCCCTCTAAAACATAAAGCACTCACCTCTTGTGGAGAAGTCTACCACCACTCCTGCGGAGCTGGTATTTAATGAAGCCAAAAATTATTTGGGTTCATTAGGCATGCAAATGTTCTGGTAAAATCAAAGATCACCCTGGAACCCTCTTGAACATATTATAGCTACCATTAAAATCATCATCATAGTATTTGAGGTTAGTAAAACATATTGCTGAGGCTATAAAACACTCTAAACCAGTATCCCAAATGTCTTGCCTCAAGCAAGCACTTAAATTAAAGTTTCAGACAGCTGGCACTGGAATCAAAATCACAGTTTTGCACAGAGAGATTGGATAAACATGATTATTGTTTTCATAATCTGTTTTGTCAATGTGCAGGGCTCTGCCTTGATCCATCCACCCAAGGCAGGCATCATTTCTTTCACTTT
The DNA here is from genome assembly GCA_013396675.1 of Eubucco bourcierii. Taxonomy (NCBI): domain Eukaryota; kingdom Metazoa; phylum Chordata; class Aves; order Piciformes; family Ramphastidae; genus Eubucco; species Eubucco bourcierii. The sequence goes on along the minus strand of VWZE01014430.1, from coordinate 1,033,660 downwards.
TCAACAGGTAACTGTATTTCACTGTGGATTCTTAGACAAAGCAATCCCAATTGATCTGCTGCTCTTGAATAATCTAATCCCTAATTAGTTGAGCCTGAATGTTGAGAAAGGCAGCATTGTGTGTTTTAATGAATTTCCATAATCTGGAATTTTTGTTTGCTTGCCTCATAAGACCTTTTGGTTTTCAAGGAGAGGGTAACATAACAGTATCACTGCTTAGCATGCAGAAAAAAAAAAAAGGGACAGTGTTCTGGATATTTAATATGGCATGATTGCAACAGCTACAAACACAGAGCTCTTAATTAAGGCTAAACTTATTTCCCATTTACCTTCAGCAACAATTTTAAGATATTCTTCCTGCTTTTATTCCAGTTGAGCTGCTCCCTGCTTCATCAGTGCTGTGAAGACAATGTGCTATAGTTTGGGCTATGCTCTAAGCTTCTCTTTAGTCCAGTCCCCCAACCAAGCAGCACGTGGAAAAGTACAGAGATAAAGTGCCACAAATCATAGAATCATAGAATGCTCTAGGTTAGAAGGGACCTCTAATATCATCCAGTTCCAACCCCTCGCCATTGGCAGGGACACCTCCCACTAGTACAGCTCACTCAAGGCCTCATCCAACCTGGCCTTGAACATCTCCAGGGAGAGAGCAGCCGCAACCTCCCTGTGTCAGTGTCTCACCACCCTCACTGCAAATTTCCTCCTAACATCCAGTTTCAATCTCCCCTCTTCCAATTTAAAACCATTGCCCCTTGTCCTGTCATTGCAAGACCTCATAAATAGTTCCCAGCCTTCCTGTAGGCCCCCTTCAGATACTGGAAGGCTACTCTAAGGTGTCCTGGAAGCCTTCTCTTCTGCAACAATCTCTAAAGCATGCATTTTCAGGAATAGATCCCAAAATACTTTCTTCCAACGCCAAAAATGTGATTCTTCAACAAATCTCAAAAAGATTTCTGCATTCCTTTATCCAGGTGGTTAGCCAACAAAAGATCTTCCCCCCTAAATGCAAGCCTTCATCCTACAATGACACATACAATTTAGAAAAGAAGAACAAGAGTTGTTAGACACAGGAAAGCATTGGGAAGTTGTTGGAGAGCAAAAAATGACTCTTGTGATTAATTTTATCCTCTTATATGGTTTTGCAGTTACTTCTTAAAGAAACATTCTTAAATGTTAAAAGCCACTCTGCTTTTGGTAAACAAATTTCAATGGATCCTTTTGAATATCGTCACTAGGTATCTTTCACTCAAATGAGAGATCCCCAAAAGATTTTACACTTAATGCCTTCTTCCAGAGCCAAAAATGTGATTCTTCAACAGATATCAAAATGATTTCTGCATTCCTTTACTCAGGTGGTTAGCCAACAAAAGATCTTCCCCCCTGAATGCAAACCTTCACCTGACAGTGACACATAGAATCATAGAATGGTAAGGTTGGAAGGGACCTCAAGAATCATCTAGTTCCAACCCCCTGTCATAGGCAGGGACACCTCCCACTAGTACAGGTCACTCAAGGCCTCCTCCAACCTGGCCTTGAACAACTCCAGGCAGGGAGCAGCCACAACCTCCCTGGGCAACATGTTCCAGTGCCTCACCACCCTCACCCTAAAGAACTTCCTCCTAGCATCCAGTCTAAATCTCCCCTCTGCCAGTTTAGAAAAGAAGAACCAGAGTTGCTAGGCACAGGAAAGCATTGAGACCTTGGTGGAGAGCAAAAAAAGGACTCTTATGATTCATCTTGTTCTCTTATATGGTTTTGCAGCTACTTCTTCAAGAAACATTCTTAAATGTTAAAAGCCACTCTGCTTTTGGTAAACACCTTTCAGTGGATCCCTTTGAATATTGTCACTAGGTATCTTTCACTCAAATGGGAGATTAAACTATGACATCATCAGAAGCTGAGCTCCCCTGGTTCAGTTTACACAACTGTGGAGACATATAAATACATTTTATATATACAGCATTCACTTGCTTCATGAGGATGTTGTGGAGCTTATGAAGACTTGCATGCAACTTTGGATCATTCTGTTGAAAGCATTTCATGGACAAAGTGCAGCTCTCGCATACGTTTTCATTAGGATTTATCCTCCTTGGATGTAGTGGGATCAGTGTGAATTTATTGCACCTATGGGACTGAGAGCAAAACTTTTCTCTGCTTGTGCAAACCAGTTGTATGGGTTTTGCCAGCGTGAAAAATTGTCAATCACCCTCACATTTGTGAAAAACATTTATCAAGCCAACACAGACCAAACAGGTGCTGGTAAATGTTGCCCTTTACTTTCCACACCTGCAGTAAAACAACCTTTGTTTCCCTGATGGGAAGTCCACATGGAACTATGACCACTGGGGCACCAAAAGATACAATCAACCTTTCACAGGACTGGAAAACAACCCATTTGCCGTCATCTGTGGCCTTAAACAAGCCTTGACCAGACTCAGGTCTCCAGAGGTCCATGTGTAAAGACACTGCACCAATGCATGCAAAATTTTGGACACCAATCAAGGGAAGAACAAGATGTTGAAAAATCTAACCAAAAACTTGCCTGCAGTGATATTCAGCCTTTTTTCTTTCCTTCCTTGGACATGTCTCTGTAGCTTTTAATTAAGCTTTCAGATTCATAGCTTGGAGATCTTTAATAACTACCTAAAGTGCTTTGCTAGGCAAATTTTTCACTTCTAAGAATGATCCTTAGAATGAATGTTACCTTCTAATTTATAGGTAAACTTAACCTGGTTTTACCTTTGCAGTAATATATTGCATGACCATTTGTGTGCAACAGACTGGTGACAGAAAAGATCTTAACTTTTAATAAATGGTGAGAATGTTGGATCACACCCCTCCAACACACTGTAAGCATAGTGGCTGCTGATGAATTAATCTAATTAACAAAGGTGAAGGTTTATAATTGGGGTTAACTAGAATTTAACTGGTCATTGTTCACACCCCCCATTGCATTTTCCCCTAAGTAACTCACTCTGGTAGCCCTCCATGGTCCCTCAACCCCAGTATCAAACTCAGGGATCAACCAGCTTGAAGGAAAAGTAGATACAATCATATTTCCAAGACTGTAATAACAGCAGAACTTAATGGTGTGATATTTTTATACTGTTTGGGAAAGAGACCCTATTTTTTCTTACTCATAAGCCCAGAGTATTTTTAAATAGTTCAAGTCCCTGTAGTACTTCACAGTTTGCAGTGCAGTTTAAAAAGTAATACATCTTTTCTTAGATGTACCCCAGATTCTGCCTTTTAATAGACATGATAATGAGATTCTGTGTCTTCATTTCCCAGTGTGCAGAAAGCTCAAATAAATCTTTGATTGTTCACAACCCTGGAGAAAGCTCCCAAGCCCAGGAATGTAATGATGTTTCTCTAAACAATCATTGCTAATGAAATTTAAGTGTATTTAAAATACATAGATGTGTGTGTGTATATATATTAGTACCACCAAAATTGGGTTTTAGTCATTTTGCTTTGTAAATTTGAATCTGATTGCGGCAAACTTCGCTCTCGAGAGATTCATTTCTAGGAGAAGAAATGTCCTGAGTTATTTCTCTGACCTGCAAGACACACATTGAGCTTCTGCTTTGGAGTGAACTCCGTCTAATAAGGAAATCAAGAGATGCTTAAAAGAACCATTCAGCGACTTCATCATAAGATTAGGGACCATGTCCCCAGACCACTGCTGGAAGTGTCACACAGCTGACTGCAGTCAAATTGCTATAACAACTTTGAAAGAACTGGGTGTCCAAGTAACTCAAAGGAACATTAAAGGGCAAACCAGACAGATGGGGCACAGGGGTGGGTAATAAAGGCTTAAGAGGGGATGCTTTGGAATGAAAACAGTGAAGTTTTAACAGTTTTTGTTATCTGAGATGCAGTTTAACTCTTTAAAAGGAGACTTGATCAAAAAAGTCAAGCATCCTTCTTCAGGATTCTGTGCAACATTTCCCACGGGTTAACACCTCTCTGTGTCCATGTTCCTAGGAGTCACTACATGTCAGGGTGTTACTTGTGCAAAGTCCCTTGCACCTGTATCTGATAAGCCTGCTAATGGGAATTCCTTCACAGCAAACGCCTGGAAAACCCAAACCAGCTAATTGTCAGCCTTACGAAAACAGTCCTAAGACAATAATGAGAACATATGGCACTAGAAGCCAAGCTGTGGCAGCCAGGTTTGTCTTGGTGGCTTATTATAAAACCCACACTTGGCAAGGTTCAGTGCAACGTGACCCAGTATTAGTCAAAAAGCACCAATGTACTCAGGTTTGGCTGTAGGTGATCTGGGCACCTTTAAACTTCTTTGTCAAAAGAGATGAGGCACTGTGGTTTTCCTTTGGGTGCTGTGGATAGCTGCATTCTGAGATAAAACCCATAGGGAACCTTTTCACAGGAAGTTGAACCGCCACCAGCGCTCAGCTGTTGAGGCATCGTTCTGCATAGTTTGATGCAGATTGTTGAATACAATTATCAATGTTCAGCAAGGACACACACAACATACTTGTCCTCAGGAAAAAAATGCTAATGACTTACACCCTCTGCTGCTGATATATTTGTTGTAAAGGGAATCCAGCCTGAATGGTGTCCCTTGTTTTATTTCAGGACTCCAATTTGTCAACAAAATCAGAGAATCATAGAATGGTTTAGGTTGGAAGGGACCTCAAAGTTCCAACCCCCTG
>VWZE01014430.1:1004773-1028591 GCA_013396675.1 Eubucco bourcierii | reverse complement strand
AGTTCCAACCCCCTGCCATAGGCAGGGACATCTCCCACTAGTACAGGTCACTCAAGGCCTCCTCCAACCTGGCCTTGAACACCTCCACGGAAGGAGCAGCCACAACCACCCTGGGCAACCACCAGTGCCAATGTCTCACCACCCTCACTGCAAAGAACTTCTTCCTAACATCCAGTTTCAATCTCCCCTCTGCCAGTTTAAACTCATTGTCCCTTGTCCTGTCATTGCAAGACCTTGTAAATAAACCCCTAGTTTATTTTCAGGAATGACCATCCACATTCTTAATCTTTACCAAAACCTGACAGTCTCCAGAATTGCTGCAGAAAAGGTTTTGGTTTTTTGGTTTTTTTTAATTGTAATGGTGTCCATATCACAAAGAAGCCTGACAGGACTTTGGATGTCACTGACTTCTAAAGTTTATTTTAACATAGAGAGGCTTACAGAAGATAGCAACTTGCAAAGCCACGTGGAGGATATAAATCTCATTTCTAAGTAGAAGAACACCTTAAACATCAAAGATGAAAGGAAACTATGATAGGAGAGCTACCACAGCCTTCCCTTCCCCTAAGAGCTGTGCAAATCCCAGATAATACTCACTTGGGACACTCTATCAACTCCTGGATTCTTGGAAAATCTCTGGTAGAATTAGCAGCCTAAAATAATTAATTAGCCTCATCTCCATTCAAATTTCACCATTTTTCAACCCTCTTCTTTCCATCTTTGACCCTAAGCTTGAAAAGTCTCTCCAACAGACATTTCCCTGATCTGACAAAGACTCCTTCTGTCCCCGGGTTTAAATACATGTTATATGGCAGTATATGTATGATCTCATACATTTTTTTTTCTTCTTAAGAGGGGAATAAAACCCAAAACTTGATTACAGAACAAGGGTTAAAACCTGGATCTGATATCAGGAATAGAGAATTAGAGCCTTAATGGTGAGTAGTGTTCATTATCCTATTTCCTTCATTACACTTTGTCTATGATGGAGCTGTGTTTGGCCCACAGAACAATCATTTGGAGAGTTTAGGCATAAATCTTGCCTCCTACTTAAGTAGAGGCAAACATTACAAAAGAAGTTGGTATTTCCTAGAATCATAGAATCGGTCAGGGTTGGAAGGGACCACAAGGATCATCTAGTTCCAATCCCCCTACCATGGGCAGGGACACCCTACCCTACATCAGGCTACCCAGAGCCTCATCCAGTCTGGCCTTTAACACCTCCAGAGATGGGGCCTCAACCACCTCCCTGGGCAACCCGTTCCAGGCTCTCACCACTCTCATGCTGTAGAACTTCCTCCTCACCTCCAGTCTGAATCTCCCTACCTCCAGCTTTGCTCCATTCCCTCTGCTCCTGTCACCACCTGATAGCCTAAAAAGTCCCTCCCCAGCTTTTTTGTAGCCCCTTCAGATACTGGAAGGCCACAAGAAGATCACCTGGGAGCCTCCTCTTCTCCAGACTGAACAGCCCTAACTCTTTCAGTCTCTTCTCATAGGAGGGCTGCTCCAGCCCTCTTCTTTGAGCTAAGATTCAGTAGGATCAATCAAGGTTGATTTTATACCAAAAAGTGATAAAGAAGACAGAGGTTACCTATTAACCAGATAATTTAATAATGACACAGTGATGCATTCCTCAGCCTTGAAGGAGGCTTCTCTCAGTTTCTTTCCTCTGCAAATGGCTTGAAAGTGAATCAGAGAAAGGAGGAAAAAAGATAAAAACAAAAATGAAACAAACCAACCAAACAAAACCACATTAAAAAAAGAAAAAGAAAGAAAAAAGAGAATGAATAAATACCCTCAAAGCCAGTTAATTATTGGAGTGATGCTGGATAACCAAGAGAGCTGTGCCTGACTATAGTTTACAAAACCAAGATGGCCTAAGAGTTTCAAACTCAGATATGCCAAGACAGCAAAGTTACGACCTGGTCCTATCTGGCAAACAGCTGGAGTCTCTTTTTAATTAACAGCATATTCCTGCCTTGGTTCAGCTTGTATGGATGGAAAGGTGTTTCCCAAGGAAATCAGAGTAAGGATAGAATAGGGAGGGATTAAAAAAAAAAAAAAAAAAAAGGAGGGGGTGAGGAGGGGAGCAGGGAAAAAGGTGAGTTCAGGAGGGCAATGAGGCGGGGGTTAACTACGCTGCTTAAGATCAAGGGCTGAAGAGCTGAGATGCTGCCAGACTTGAAAACTTTAATTTACTGTCACTGTTAGCCCCCTTTGAGGTTTATGGTGGTATTTATACACACAGCATCAATCACATGAAACAAGGAGGGGATTTATAGTTTGTTTTAAAGACTGCAAATGCAATGTAATGCAAATAGCATGCCTCATGGGCATTTACATTTAATGGGAAAATTACAGATGCAAAAGATTGGTAGAACAAATTTTAAATTGACTTTATTACATCTAGTGCTTTTCAGAGAATACTATTAAAAAAAAAAGCATGAGGAGATATGGTAATGGAGTTCTACACTGTAGCTTGACAGCTTAAATTCCACTTAACTGACTTTGCTTGCATCTTTCTGTTTATGTTACTTCTTCCAATAAGTTTGGCTGGCAAAATCTCTGCATCATAAACTGATCAGAAACTTTGATTCTGGTTTGTTTCCTTTTTGGGGTTGGAGTATTTAATGTGTAAAGCTGATGATATCTCAATAATTGGTTTTAACTAAAGGTTCATTATCAGAATTGCTTCATCCAGACACAGTTCAGGACCAACTCTTCAAATTATCACCTTAATATGTGACCAGACCTATGTCCCTCTTGACTTCTATGAGCTTCCTGTATCTCCCTTATAGCTCTATAGATAGAACAGGAAAAGATGGCTGCATGACTTTGCTCACTGATGGTGTGAACATTCAAAGCTAATCACAGTCCAAACTTGCTCAAAGTAGTTTTATTTCTCAGTATTCCCATGTGGCTCCAAACACTTCTTCTGGAATGAGGAGTGTATGCTGTTGAGATTGAAGGTTGTTATCATCAGTTGTTGACTTATGGTAGATCCATCTGAAAGGTGTTGGTGGGCCTCAAACTCACCTTTGGCAGACCAGATGAAACCCTGGTTCAAGCAGGTGCAACTCTATTTGCTTCAGGGAAGCTGTGCCAAATTAAATAAGGGCTGATTCATTTTTAACACCCTGTAATGATTACTCTTTTCCACCACCTCTCAGGTCTCAAATGCACAAATAATTTAAGGTGTTTTTTAAGCCTGTTGAGTGAAGACTGAAACACACATGTTGGTTTTCAGTCCATTTTAGAGCCACCAGTACAGCAGCCTCTCTACAGAGAGAGACCTGCTTTTATCTGGCAAGAGTTTTCCATCTTTCGTTTCTCCAAGTTTCAGAATCTTTGCTATCACACAATATATCACCCTTAAAACATCTTTTCAGTCCTTCTCAACGTAGTGTATTTTAGCCACAGTATAAGCAAAGAATGACCTGATCTTTGAAGAACATAAAGCACCAATGTGGTCAAAGATTACTAGAGCTTAGCCTATTAGGATTGTGTCTGTCCAAGACTTCAAGCAGAACCTCCCTGAAAATGCCATTCTCTTTCTTTGTTTCTATTTATCATAGTCCCCTTGAGATGCCCTTTAAACTTGATATCACCAAAAAGCCATGATTAAGGAAGAAGATGATTTCCCAGTCATTAGTGACTCCACTACGGAACTCAGTGGGATAGTTATCATCATCTACAAGTACACCTCCAGAACGTTCTTCTGTGTCCCTACTTTCAGCTCTTGTAGCTGTCTCCTCCATCTAATAGGGCAACACCTTATAAACAGACTAATAACAAACTATGTGGCATCTCGGTGCAACTATTCATGAGGAACTGAGTCAGAGCCGTGTTTATTCTTTCTCCAGTTCTGAAGGATATATTCTCCAGGTGTTGTCACCCATAACAAATACATAATGGCAGAGAGCAGTCTATATTAACATTTGAGCTAACACAAACATGCACTGTTTAAGCAATTCACCTGAGACTGATTGCTTGGCCATTGTGACTTTTGTTTCAGGCTGTAATCCCACGCGATGACATTCTCCTGTGCAGAACTAGTGCGTTAGCACCCTGCTTGGCAGTGTCACAGTGATGAGGAAAACACAGGCTCAGGAAGCAGGAGCAGAAGGGAAACAAACTTTCACACTCAGGAATCATTAATGAAGTAAACACACTTGAACACCGAGAGGTAACTCACAAAGCTGCCTACCATTTATGTTCCAAATGGAACACCAAAGGAAATGCAAACCTACATGTAAAAAAAATAATAATTTATAATCATTGAGAATCCAAATGGAACAAACACCAGAGAAAATGCAAATCTATCAGTAAAAAATATATATCTATAATTTAGAATCATTTAGAATCCAAATGGAACAAACACCAAAGAAAATGCAAACCTATCTATAAAAAAAAAATCAAATTTAGAATCATTTAGAATCCAAACAGAACAAACACAAGAGAAAATGCAAATCTATCAGTAAAAAATATATATCTATCATTTAGAATCATTTAGAATCCAAATGGAACAAACACCAAAGAAAATGCAAATCTATCTGTAAAAAAATTAATTAAAATTTAGAATAATTTACAATCCAAATGGAACAAACACCAAAGAAAATGTAAACCTATTTATTAAAAAAAAAAAATTTAGACTAATTTAGAATCCAAATGGAACAAGCACCAAAGAAAATGCAAACCTTTCTGTAAAAAAATTACAAATAAAAATTTAGACTAATTTAGAATCCAAATGGAACAAGCACCAAAGAAAATGCAAACCTTTCTGTAAAAAAANAACCTTTCTGTAAAAAAATATAAAAAAAAAAATTTAGACCGTTTAAAAACCAAAAGGAAAAAACACCAAAGAAAACACAAACTTATTTGTTAAAAAAAAAAATAAATTTAGAATCCAAATGGAACTTTTTTTTTTTTTTTTAATTTTAGAATAATTTTAAAGTTAGATCACCCTGGGCTAGTCATGCAACCAAAGCTTGAGCAGATACAATTGCTTCAAATCTGGATGTTAGAAAGTTTTATACAGTGAGGGTGGTGAAACACTGACACAGGTTGCCCAGGGAGGTTGTGGCTGCTCCCTCCCTGGAGGTGTTCAAGGCCAGGTTGGATGAGGCCTTGAGTGACCTGTACTAGTGGGAGATGTCCTTGCCTATGGCAAGGGGTTGGAACTAGATGATCCTTGAGGTCCCTTCCAACCTAAACCATTTTATGATTCTATGATTGTAAAACAGAGAGGGAAAAGGTCTCTTTCCCTTCTGTTTGGAAGGCTGTGATTCCATTTTTATATCTGTTTCTGATGATCCATAAAGAAAATAAATTTGCTGCAAGGGTGCATATTATAATGCAGAATCTGAATCCTACAACAGTGCTGAATGTTGTTCCATTACCATCAGGCACTGTAAGTATCACTCTTTTCCATAGAGTTCTCACTAATTTTAACCTTAACTGGAAGAACTTGGAGACCTGAAGCTAATCTTGTGCTATTTGGGAGCACATGTCCATGTAATGATGGATAAATTCATGTGCTTCTGTGTGATTAGTTATCAGAGTTGCACAAAACTACGGAATTTTTGTTGTTGTTGTGAAAAACCATCTAGAGAAAATCACAACCTGGAGCCCCCAGTACAAGAAGGACATGGAAATGTTGGAGCGGGTTGAGAGGAGGGCCACAAAGATGCTCAGAAGGCTGCAGCAGCTCTGCTATGAGGACAGGCTGAGAGAATTGGGGCTCTGCAGCCTGGAGAAGAGAAGGCTTCCAGGAGACCTTAGAGTAGCCTTCCAGTATCTGAAGGGGGCCTACAGGAAGGCTGAGGAGGGGCTATTGACAAGGTCTTGCAATGATAGGACACGGGGCAATGGGTTTAAACTGGCAGAGGGGAGATTTAGACTGGATGTTAGGAGGAAGTTGTTTGCAGTGAGGGTGGTGAGGCACTGGCACAGGTTGCCCGGGGAGGTTGTGGCTGCTCCCTCCCTGGAGGTGTTCAAGGCCAGGTTGGAGGAGGCCTTGAGTGACCTGTACTAGTGGGAGATGTCCCTGCCTATGGCAGGGGGTTGGAACTGGATGATCCTTGAGGTCCCTTCCAACCTTACTATTCCATGATTCTATGATGTGCTTCTATAGAATTCACCAAAATGACAGTTTCAATCCCACTCAATTCCAGATCATCTTTCAATGAGAATTAATATTTCTTCTGGAGCTAAAAATTCACACTAATAAGATATGTACCAGGGTAGGAGAAAAAGATGAAGAAACCATTTAGTTTCAAGCATTTGTGTCTTCCTAGAGAAACATTCTCCACGCCTCCAAAAACAGACTCTGTTCAGAGGTTAGCCTGAGCTTCTGAAGGACCTTGATTGTGTTACAGTGCTCTAGGACCATCATGTGAATTTAAAGACAAATCCTGTCCCGATAGCACACACCAGCTGCCAGTTACCCTGTAGCAGGATATTCCCTCACCTTCTGTTTCAGCTTTATGAAAGATTGTTTTCTTTTAAACTGGCAGGTCTCTTCCATCCCTTTTCCTCTGCTCACAGTGAGACAAGTCATCTGATACTAATTTGTACTTACTTTGTGTTTTGACTTAATTTGATTAATAACTATATCCTTTAATGGCAGCGTGACTTAACAATATGCCATTATGTTGGTGCACTGCACTTCGGCATCTAGGAGCAATTCATCTGCATCACAGCAGCATTTTGAAACTAATTCAAAGAGGCATTATTCTCTACCTCTTTACCACAGGGTAGAGGTCTGCTCTTCTACTGGAATTGCCAGCTTAGAGCTGCAGGCCAAATCTGTGTTGAATTTATCCAGAGACTTTTCTTAGCACTTGCATTCCAGCCTGAATATCTGTAGAACCGTTTTACCCCATTTCTCACCCTCAGAGTATTGATTGTCCTTTGTGTCTTGTCTTTTCCCATGTTCTCTTGCACATTCATATTTTAGAGGGTTTAGTAGTACAAAACTTCAGGCAATGACAAGGGGTTTAGTAGTATAAAACTTCAGGCAATGACAAACATCAGTATTGCAAGACTTTAATCACAGGGTTTACAAGTCAAAAAAAATTAAGAATAGAAAATGGAGAAAAGAAAAGAGAGAAGCAAGCAAGCAAGAATTTGTCACACCCCACATTACAAGTATAGATGGACTTTACAGTGTCTTAAGAGATAACATACTTTCTGTTGTATAGGACAAAAATAGTAAATAAATTTTAGCATGCCACTGGGGAGGCAAGGAAATCCAGGGAATTCCCAGAAGTTGCAGAAAAATTCAGGAGAAGGTGTAACAGCACACAACCATTTGTAGATTATTATCATGAACACCAATGGAAGCACCTCACAGGAAAAACAAAACAAAAAGGAGAAAGCAAAACCTAGTGTAGGGGAGTGAGAGATTCTTACATTGCTGAAATGGCTCCATTCCATGAACCATAGAATCAGTCAGGGTTGGAAGGGACAACAAGGATCATCTAGTTCCAATCCCCCTGCCATGGGCAGGGACACCCTACCCTACATTAGGCTGCCCAGAGCCTCATCCATCTTGGCCTTAAACACCTCCAGGGATGGGGCCTCAACCACCTCCCTGGGCAACCCACTCCAGGGTCTCACCACCCTCATGCTGAAGAACTTCATCCTCACATCCAGTCTGAATCTCCCCACCTCCAGCTTTGCTCCATTCCCCCTAGTCCTGTCACTAACTGATAGCCTAAAAAGTCTCTCCCCAGCTTTTTTGTAGCCCACTTCCAATACTGGAAGGCCACAAGCAGATCACCTGGGAGCCTCCTCTTCTCCAGACTGAACAGTCCCAATTCTTTCAGTCTTTCATCACAGCAGAGGTGCTCCAGCCTTCTGAGCATCCTTGTGGCCCTTTTCTGGACACACTTCAGTATGTCCACATCCCTCTTGTAACAGTGGCTCCAGAACTGGATGCGGTACTCCAGGTCGCGTCTCACCAGAGCAGAGTGGAGGGGGAGAATCACCTCCCTGGCCCTGCTGGCCGCACTTCTGCTGCAGCCCAGGCTCTGGTTGGCTTTCTGGGCTGCAAGTGCACACTGCTAGCTTATGTTGAGCTTCTTGTCCACCAGCACTCCCAAGTTACTCTCCTCAGGGCTGCTCTCCAGCCAAGGCCTGTATTGATGTTTGGGATTGCCTTGACCCAAATGCAGGACCTTGATGTGAAGAGGTTACACAGCCTGGGGTGGGGGCGGAAAGAAAAAGAAAAAGAAAAAAAGATACGTTTCTCAAAATATTCCAGATCTAAGGGATTGGACTATCCAAAATATGCCAGAGAATTCAGTGTTTGTCAGAAAGTGGAGCACAGTCGAATAGCAAAGGGATATATCAGAGCTGAAATTCCCTATTGCTGACTTGGTCAGCAACTGCCATTCAGCATTCTTGCCTCTGTAAAACAAAGATTCAAAGTAACACCTATGGTGCTACAAAGCAAACATGGTTGAGCACTGAGGTAACTGAAGGGTCAAACTTCTGTTTAATTAAAAAAACAAAAAACAAAAAACACTAAAGAACAAAAAAAAAATTAAAAAGAAAAATAAAGAGGAATTGCCCTTACAGTGGAAACAATGGCAGTAAAGTCCATCCATGATGGTTTCCTTTGTATTAGGCCACTGCTCACCATGTGCCAAAACATAAACCAGATTGCATAATATGGAGGTTTTTCATAATTTCCTCAGATTAGGTTTTTATTAATACCTGTCAACAGCAAATGATAGGCATGTGTTGCATTAACAGCTGCTCTAAGCCATGCCAGCTCTGACTTCTCTGCAAATCCAAAGCCTGGAGGAAGCTTAAAAGCCCATTGATCGAAGAGGAATCAACCCCATTTGCATTAAATTTCTGAGGTTTTTACCTTCTCTTTTTTTAACCAACTATTAGTTGCTTTTACATTTTCACTAATAATAGTCAATAATTACAGGGTTATTAATAATCATCTGGAATAAACGGATCTGATTATTTTCTCCAAGGTGTTCCAACCATCTTTAGTTATTTTTAAACTTCCTGACTTTGATCATCTTGAGAAATTATTTTCTTTTTATTTCTCTGTATGAAAAGTAGAAAAGAACTCCCTATCTCCAGGCCTCCTCCTCTTCATGATAATCTGTAAAATATGTTCATAGAAAGTAAAGAAGCAGAAAGAAAATGGATTCCATATCAGTAACTGGTATGAGATAGACGCATGCTGTCCAGTTTTGGTGTCTACACAAGTTTATAGATCGGAAAGGGCTTCGAAGCTTTCAATGTTTCCATTTCTTGAAGATCAAGGGGGGAAAAAAAGAAATTAAGTCAACATCATTTACAGACTCTTAAAAGAAAAACAAGTCTAAATTTTCTTAATGGGCGATTACTTGTAAAACACCAGAGTCTAACTGGTGAAATAAAGTTGTTCAGAATTGCTTTATCTGGTAGGCAACATTGCCAGCATAAAATAAAAATGCTGTGAAACTTTGCACAACTCTCACATTCAAAACTGGCACACTGTGTTCTTCAGGGTTTTTGTCACATCATCAGATGGCCACTTCAGTCTCTAAAATTTAAACAACAAACCAAAATTAATTAATCTAAAAACAAACAAACAAACAAAAAATCACCAAAAAAAAAAAAATCAACCATGACCCCGAACTACTAGCAGAAATATCTGGGGTTAGGAGAACATCCCAAATACTGATGACATGGTATCCAGGGAATTTATTAGGTCTACAGCTGTTGGCCTGCTATTCAGCTGAGCTCTATATTGCTCATATACATTTCATGGCAGGAGCATTTCATTTTGATGAGTGGAAAGTCCATGAGAGTTTGGCCCAGCCTGCACAAGTGCAGAACAGAACTCCTCTGTATTGGGCTGCATATTTCTGGACTCAGCTTAATTAATGTTGTTGACACAAATCCAAGTTTTCAGTGAATGTCCGTCAACTTCAGAGGAATTTCATCCAAAGACAGGAACAGAATTAAGGCAAAGAGATATGGGTCAGCTTTAGGAAAGGCCCATTCTTTGTCCATGTACCATTCTTCACCAGACAGCATTTATTTAATAAAAGAAGGAATTTTGTTGTTGTTGTTTTCCATCCTGGTCAAGCACAAATCAAAGTCAATATTCTGATCAGCTTCAGTATGGGTAGGAGTTGAGCTTCTGTGATTTTTAGCTTTTAGGGTTATTTTCTTTTAATACTTTCGCTGCCTGCTTGCCTCCCTTTTTAACTCATGGATGTTCTCTGTGGTTGTGGAGTCATCCAGGCATCATTCCCTCTGCCCACTGTAGCCACAAGATGCTTGGTGCTCTCTCTAGCACAGCTCCTGCAAGCAAAAGTGGCAGACCTAGGCCTTAAAACACAGGTTAAGATGCCAAGCAAATTGAGCCTAACCTTTAACATCTGCCTTCCCTGTCCACACTATACACAGAACACTCCACACAGAGAGACAGCCCCTATCAATATTTATATTCACAGATGGACTGAGATAGATGGCACCACCACCATCAGCCGAAAGAACACCGTGAAGAAAAACCATCTCCCTTGTTTGTTCAAGGCAAAATTTTTGAATCTATGGCAGACAATAATTGATGGGACATGAAATTCCCAAAAAGACTACTTTTTGCTGCTTTCCCTTTATGTATAATATCAGCCACTCCATTGTCATTGAAAAACTAATCTGGATGCCTAAGCGAGTCACCATTTTGCCTCCTCTGAAGTCAAGGCCTACACATTGTTTATTGTATTCAATAACCCATGCAGGGGAGGGAGAAGAACTTTCCAAAAGGAAAACCCACAGCTCACTCTGGAGAAGTCTGAGTAAATAGGCAGGACGAACAGGTTGCCTTAAGGTCAGCAAAGTCAGGCTCCTGGATTAACGGCAGATGCAAATTCCAACCACAAAGCTCACCTCTGACAGCTCCCCTCTGACTCCCACCCCAATTAAATTGGCCAAACTGATTGACCTTCTCACATCCATCCCTTCAGCCATCCTGAAGCAGCAAGCCTGTCTCTTAATCCAGGTACAGACCCAGCAGCACCTGAGAGATGCGCCCAGGTGGTGTGCTGTGCTGTGCATGCTTTTTATCCTAAAAAAGGAGATCATCCATGGGATTGTCACTGCTGGAATCTAATTCTGCTTCTCAAGATGTTAGGATTCTGGTACAAGATATTAAGACCTTTGTGTTTGCAGTTGGTGCCTGGTCTTTGCAGGTTGCAGGTTTACCCTGTTCTGGCAGCAGGGTTCCTGCCCTGGCAGCAGGGTTCCTGCTCTGGCAGGGAGGTTGGACTAGATGATCTTTCGAGGTCCCTTCCAGCCCCTGACATTTCTGTGATTCTGTGATTTGCTATGAGTGGAAAGAGGTTGGGCCATTATTAAGAAGTAGTGACCTGCATTTCAAACAAACCCACCTCATCAATGGCTAAAATTTCGCAGCAGCTGTTTAATAATAGTTTGTCTAATAAAATATTCATATTATCATATAATTTCCATCTTAGAGGATGATCAGAATGTCACTTTAATATTTTCCCCCTACTAAAATAAAATTTTAATTAAGGCTAAAGATATATTGCCTACGGAAAGCTAAACTGTTTAAAATTATTAACTGCTTGAATACTTGTTGCTATACTACAAGCTGCCATAAAAGAAAAGAAATTAAGTACATGGGGGATTAACGCAGTTTTGAAAGCTACGTTCCCCTCCCTCGTCCTTTTAGATACGCCTAACTGAGCCATAACTATTTTTCTCCACTCAGCCAGACTCCAGCTTTGTGGCTTTTTTAATAACCTGGCTTTTCAAGCTTGTGCCCCCGAGAGCCTTTTCATTTCTGCCGCACTACCTACAAGCAAATTTCTTCCAGTTGCTCAACAGCCTAATGCCTCCCTTTCTTCGTTGTTGAAGCATTTCATTGCAGTTTCATTGACGGGGAGGTGTTCTGTTACAGTGGAATCAATAGCTCAGGGCTTCCCAGCACACCGATTAGCTTGTCAGTCAGAGCCTGGGGGAGGTAGTGTAAATCCCAGAATACCAGGGGCCACCAGTTTGAAAAGTAAGGAATGCAAGGAGCCCGCATGGGTTTTTCTACCACCTGTTGCTCTGCAACATGTGCAAAGTGTATTAACTTCTTTGCTGCTACATGCCTTAAAGGTCAACTGTGATAGAAGCCTTAAGCTTTTGGAATATTTTAATTCATTACAGGAATCAACTTTTGCTGATTTGTGACAAAAAGCGCCTTACAAAAGGCATGTTTTTTCGGTGGCTGGGTTTTTTGTTGAGGCTTTTTTCAGCAGGTTTATGTTTGGCAACATGTTGGTTCCTCTTTCAGTTTCTTTTTTTCTTTTTCCCTTTAATCAGTACCTCATTTGCTTTTTTTTTTTTTTTTCCTTCTTTTTTTAATGTAGGAATAGAAACTGGTTTAAATAGCAAATGTGGTTCCTTTCTCTCCTCTCCCTTCCACCACAAAAATAGTAGCAATTTAGATGATCCAGGCTATCTTGAGGAGGATATTTCTTCCTTCACCAATTTAGATTTGAGGAGGATGAAATACGAAGCTGGAAATCTTCTGCTGTAGAAATGCTCCCAAAGCAGAACGACTGAATCCTGGGGGGCAGCAAAGTGGTTCCAGTTCCTTCCAGCCCCTTTAGGGACCTCTGGTAGTGACCAGGAAAATTTAAAGAAGCTCAAATACTGCCCCTCACTGCATGTGTGATGGGTCACCAGGCCATCTGAGGCTCACTCCCCTTCAGCTACCTCTTTCAGCTGGCTCTGCTGGATGAAAACTTGTCCCAGTGGCTAGCCAAGGTAACACAGAAGTATAATGTCAGCACTTGTGGTCTGAAGTGGTGAGTGAGCACAACATCTCTGGATCAACCTCTGGGCCATTAAACACTGTCTGTAAGGAGTACTCAACTTCTAAGAAAATATATGTAACTGAAACTCCTCCAAAGACAGCCATTAAAAACAGAGGCACAGGCCCTTTGAGCCAACCCAAGGAAACCTTATTACAGACATTCATTATCCAAAAACCACGTCACACATGACCACAAAAGGAAATTCTGTGCTTAGAGCATAAAAGCCTGTGCTTTGGGAAGGTTTTGCTGTCACCACGTTTGGGTTTGCTCACCAAACCTCTACAAACTCACCACAAACCACAAAGTAAACCTGCACGGTGTAAATTGTGCTTATTAACATAATTCCACAAAATTAACTCTATGGAGCATTTTTTTTTATTATTATTATTATTAATAATTCTGTTTTTAAAGAATGGCCCTGGGATTTTCAAACTAATAGCATAAACAACAGCTGGAAGCTCTGGGCTGTCCAAATGGGTTCCAAAGTTTGCACTGAAAATATTAATCTTTTCAATAGAGAATAATCTCAGACTCTAGTCTTTCCAAATCCAAGGACTACAAAAAAGCTTACATTAATTTAAAGACCCTTAATGGAATGTCCTCAGCTTCAGAATGAAGAAGGAAACCAAGCTGATCTCAGAACATTTTTCCTTTTGCCAGCAGCTCTAAGCCTGCTTTCATTTTAAACTATAAATATTCATTTTCTTCTTTTAAGTTCATTGCTCCAGAGTTTAATTGCTTAAGCAATGCACTAGAAGGATGCCACCAAACTTTTTGTGATGCTGTAGACCATGTATCTTTGCTACCACCTGGCAATTAATAATCCTAAGAATGTCTGTAACAAATTCCTTTTTTTTTTTCCCCCACTCTTCCCCTCCACCCACTACTGCTAGTGCTGTTAATTCAGCAAAATTAGTAGTCTTGTGTTGTCAGAACAAATCACTCCCACTCAGTTGTGAATGTGGTTACTCAGCAAGACTGCACGTTCAGAATTTAGGGGACATTTTTTTTTCTCTCCGTTTCCCTCTTTCCCATCTTTTCCTCCCCCTGTATGCCTTGTGGTTGTGAACATCTGATACGGGTAAAATTGCAGTGGGTGATTACTTAAATTCAACCTTTGACTTCAGAAAAATACTCTGTGTCTTGACACTTCTTTCACCAAAACCCCTGCCTCGTGTTGAATCAAAGCCCTTGCAATAAAAGCATGCTATCATATATCATTCCCCCCCCACACCCCTCATCTTAACCAGTAAATGCAATTAATTATTTCTTTACCTTGCACCTTATAGACAGTTACCTCAGGCACCTGAAAACAGGTCTGCTGCTTGTAACCACTTGAGGCTTCTGTCATCAGAAGGAGATTACCCTATATTACTTATTACACACACACACACGTGCACACACACACACAAGCATTATACTCTGAAAAGGAATGCTAGGCTGCCCCACCACGAGCTATCAACACCAGGTTGGGACTGGGGAACAGCAAAACCACAGGCAATACAGGACCCATCCAGCACAGCATGGCCTCAAGTTTACACTGACCAATAGGTTTGCCCTGTAGAAATCAAGTTTCAGTGCAGCTAAAGGTCTCTTGTTAGCTATGAGTTGGAAAACGTCATAGAATCATAGAATCTTAGAATGGTAAGGTTGGAAGGGATCTCAAGGATCATCTAGTTCCAACCCACTGCCATAGGCAGGGACACCTCCCACTAGGACAAGTTACTCAAGGCCAATTGGAAGGGTTAGGTGATAGGTTGGACTCTACTATCTTGGGGGTCTTTTCCAACCTGGTTAATACTGTGATTCTGTGATTCTTTTATGAGGAATGGCTGAGGGAAACTGGGGTTGTTTAGTCTGGACAAGAGAAGGCTGAGAGGAGGCCTCATTGCTCTCTACAACTACCTGAAAAGAGGTTATAGTGAGGTGAGGTTGGGTCTCTTCTCCCTGGTATCGGGCAATAAAAATAGAGGAAATGGCCTGAAATTGTGCCATTTGCTATAGGAAAAGTTTCATTCCTGCAAAAGTGGTCAGGCATTGGAACAGGAGGTGTTCAAGAAACATGAGGGCATGGCACTTTGGGGAATGGTTTAATACTCTTAGTGGTCTTAAGTTAATGGTCAGGCTTGGTGGTCTTAAAGGTTTTTTCCAACTGAAACAATTCTATGTTTCTGTGATTCCATATGTATATGGTGAGACACTGGATTAGGTTGTCCAGAGAGGTTGTGGATGCCCTCCCTGGAAGTGTTCAAGGCCAGGGTGGATGAGGCCTTGAGTGACCTGTACTAGTGGGAGGTGTCCCTGCCTGTGGCAGGGGGTTGGAACTAGGTGAGCTTTGAGGTCCCTTCCAACCTTGCCATTCTATGATTCTATACTTGTGTGTTCACTTTGGTACCATTAATGTCCCAACTTTAGTAAGAATAGACCAGTAAGCACTTTCACGGACTGCTTGGGTAAACATATCCAAAAGTAGGGAAAACAAAAAGAGAAAGAGGTCATTCATAGGTAAAGTGATACTGCCTTTCAGGCTTTTCTTTTTTCTTTTCTTTTAAAATTATCACTATTTATAAAACTCATGAATGAATTCATGAACAAAAGGCATTAAATATTCATGAGCTTTCTATAGATGTGGAAGTTCTGGCTAAACATGGAAATACAAGTGCAGAATATACACACACAAACAAAACCAGGTTTGTGAAGAGATAGAAATGTCATAGAATCATAGAATGGTAAGGTTGGAAGGGACCTCGAAGTTCACCTAGATCCAACTCCTGCCATAGGCAGGGACACCTCCCAGCCACCCATCTCCCATGTCACCCACAACCAGCTGAGAAACCTGCTAATTGGACTCAAGAGCTGCGTAATCTTCCCTGGTAAATTGCAATAGACTCTCAGGGCATGATGTTCAAATGATTATGCATGTGGGCGTCCAAGCATATTTTTAACATGAAATACTTCTGTACACCAAATTGTTTGCTAATAGAGTCATATCCTCTCTCATGCCCATTCTCTCTGTCCCTTCCTCTACAGAACTGTCCCTTCCTCTAGCACTGTGCACACAACACGTGCACTGAAAAACTTCACTACTGATCAATGCTGCATAAGCTAGGTTAAACATTTCATATCCAAATCAACACCTACAGCCATCATGACTTCACGTGTTTGGATTCTGTCCTAACTGGCAGTAAAAGCTGTCATTAGGAGCAGGAAACAGTATGAAAGACCTTTCATGGCCTCTTTCAGCATGCAATGTCATCTGTTACCATGGGTTGTATAGTACTGATGGCTATAAATGCCACTATGAATGATGCAATCTCATATGTGATGATGAACTTGAAAAAACCCTTTGTTGAATTTGTGCTTAAGGTGCTCATATTCCGGTTATTCATGAGCATCCAAAATGTTGATCACCAGCCGGGTGTTTCAGCAACCCTAGTGGCAACGCTACAAAACTCACTCACAGCCCTTCCTGTAAAAGATGGCACAAATAAATTCACTTTATAGATTTCATGAGAGTTATTTGTCAGGCATGTCAGCTGTGGCTCATTTCCCTACATTCCATAACCTTTCCTGGTGGAAAGGTTTAGAGATAAAACCTGCAGTTTGCCTTTCCTTTTTTTTTTTTTTTCATTTCCTTTCTCTGTTCAGTCCTCCTGCAATCATTTTGGTCAACTGTATCTATAAATATGGCCTGGATACCCAAATTGTTCATATATGTAGACTAGCTTATCTACCAGGAGTGAAGCAGTTTATTTCCTAAATTGGAGGTGTGAGGCAAAGAATTGGGTGAACCCCAAAGTGAGGGATGTGGAAGGCCAGCCAGAATTCTGCATGGTTCAAAACAATGTTGTGGGCAAGTCCCTGTTGCTGACTGCCAATGGCTTCCCATCACAAGCAGCTGCAACCTTGCCTACTGCAGCCGTGGGCTGCTCTTAGGAAGCAGCTGCCAATCATGCTGTATTGTGCAGTGATTTTTTTTGCTGTGAGAAAATATCCCAAACATAGGCTTTGACGGATTCATCAAATGTATTCTTGCCTGCACATTAACAGAACCTGAACCTCTGTCTCCAAAGGCAAAGAGGTCAAGTTGTAAGACACACAAAATTAAACTTCATCAGTGTTGTTCAGATTTAGATGTTGGAACTTCAGGTGGTTAGTTGTCTCCTTGGTTCACTTCAGGTCTCTTCACCAGCCTTGATGACCAATATTGGGGTCTTCCCAAACCAAATCATCTGGTGGCTACCATCTTCTTTATGCCTCTGGAGCTTCTTTCTGGAATAAAGAGTTGTAAATATAGTTGCCAGTCCTGAAATATTTTGAAGTTAAAAGTAACAAAAATAATTAAGGGGACTGGAAATTAGTCACCATTGTCAGAAATATAGGTGTGGCTAACAAAGTTCAACTTTGCTGCAGTGGACACAAAGGGTATTTAGGTAACAGAAGCATCAAAGAAACCGAGGGCTCAGGCACTTTGCACTACCTGACCTGCAACACAATGAAGCTGCAAAGGATTGATATAGTCCATAAGGTCCAGAGACGAACTAGACTTTCAGCACTGACTTTGGAGCTCCCTAGTTCTAATAACTCTTGGCCAAAATAAGATTCTTTATGAAAAAAAATTCTAATATTTTGATAAATATAGAACTTTATAATCTTATTTTAATTTGTGCTCATCATATGAAGTATAAGCAGTTAAGAAACCGGACCAAAGCAATTTCTAAATATATATATAATTTTTTATTTTCTAACTGTACTCACTGACAGTGGGTAATAATTTGTTACTGTTAGCTATTTTCAACTGTTACACAATTTAGAGGAGCAGAGTAACTGTTGAATGTGTGGGAATTTGTGAGAAAGGAAATTGGGACATAGAGAGAAGAATACCTAGGAAAGGAAAAAGGTGGGAAATGGATTGTAAAGTGATAAGCTGCCACACTTATCATATTCAATCGTAGAATCAGTCAGGGTTAGAAGGTAGCACAAGGATCGTATAGATCCAACCCCCCTGACATGGGCAGGGACACCCTACCCTAGATCAGGCTGCCCATCCAACCTGGCTTTAAACACCTTCAGGGACAGGGCCTCAACCACCTCCCTGGGCAGCCCATTTCATGGTTTCACCACTCTCACGATGAATATTTATCAATGTTGAAGCAACCTTCTTTGAAAATGGAGAATTGAGGGGCTTATTGAGATGCAGCTGTGTACAGCTCTGGAACCCCCAGCACAGGAAGGACATTGAAGTGTTGGAGCAGGTCCAGAGGAGGCCACAAAGATGCTCAGAGGGCTGCAGCAGCTCTCCTATGAGGACAGGCTGAGAGAGGTGGGGCTTTTCAGCCTGGAGAAGAGAAAGCTTCAAGCAGACTTTATAGTAGCCTTCCAATATTTGAAGGGGGCCTACGGGAAGGCTGGGGAGGGACTATGGACAAGGTCTTGTAATGACGGGACAAGGGGCAATGGGTTTGAACTGGCAGAGGGGAGATTGAAACTGGATGTTAGGAGGAAGTTCTTTGCAGTGAGGGTGGTGAGACACTGGAACAGGTTGCCCAGGGAGGTTGTGGCTGCTCTCTCCTTGGAGGTGTTCAAGGCCAGGTTGGAGGAGGCCTTGAGTGACCTGTACTAGTGGGACGTGTCCCTGCCTATGGCAGGGGGTTGGAACTAGATGATCTTTAAGATCACTTCCAACCTTACCATTCTATGATTCTATGATTTCTGCGACACACCAGCCCAGGGCACATGTCTCATGCTGGGAGGCTCTGCAAGCTAGAGGATTATTCAGCACTCATGGTACCCAGGTCACTTCACCCATGCTGGAGACTTGGAATATCTGGCTATGATTTCCATCCCTCCAAATTCAAACACGAAAGTTTCATGTCTGTATACAACCTAGGCAAGCACATCTTCACCTATTCTTGTGTGCTAAACATAACAGTGCAGTGTTTAGAATCTTTACAACGTTTCAGCTACATCTTGTCTCCAACCACCTAGCCTTAGAAATATGCCATTTTTTCACTTCTTAACCAAGTAAGCAAAGAGCTCAGCTTCTTTCTTCCTCTTTCTCCGTGTATGAAGAGATCATAAAAAATGCAGGTCCACAGAAATGTCTTCAGTGGCTCTGAATATGCTTGCCTTTAAAGACAAGAGATTTCACTGTCAAAACCTGGGGCTATGGAGAGGAAAATAATAAAAAGATTAGGGCAGAGGAGTTTTTCAGGTCTAGAACCAGAGCCTTGTAACAAGGATAGCCCCTTTTGTTCCCATCTCTTTTAACTTTCTTTTTCCCTCGTAACAGTTGCCCAGTGGTTATGAAGAGCTTCAGTCCTGCATTTCAACGAAGGGGCCCTTCTTTATTCTCTCAGAAGAGGGCTGTCTCAAGAGCACCATGCTAAAAGTGCTAAGTTATCATCAGGCTTGGGCTTTCGTGCAACTGTTTGTGTGTGTGTGAAACAAGCTCTCAACATGTTAGTAAGAAGCCTTTAACCCAGATTACGCCACCTCTCTTTCTATAGTGTTCTTTTAGGGCAGAGTGTGAAAGGTCACCCTCTCAGCCTGGATAGCAGTACTCAACCAATTACAGTGCGCCAGTGTTTCCACAAAAGAGAGTTTCAAGCCCATGGCTACAAAAGATTTTACGTGTCTGATTTTGAAAAACACCATTACAAAAGGAGGAGGCTCACTTATGTCTGTTTTTGAGCCCTGAATGATTTTTTTGTTTTGTTTAAAATTTTTAAAAAAAAAAAAAAAAGTAAATAAAAATCAATCAATTCTGCTTCTCCAAAGAGATATGAAAAAATGTAGCCAGCACCTATGCTATTTAAAGAGCAAAACCTCTAATCCCTTAGGTTCAAGTAGGTGTGATTCAGGAGTCCTGTAGCTGCCAAAATAATAGGAAGGGTTATTTGAGTATATGAGTAGGGTGGCTTTATGAAAACAATATTTACAGCAAGTGGTATAATGGCTTTGAATTACACCTTGCCTTTGCCTCACTTTCCTGCCACATTGGGAACCGCATTGCACTGATTGCATTTGGAACACATCTTGCACTCATACATTTTCAGATCTAATTCACCGACCCAAGTTCCATCACAATGCTAAATATAAGTCCTTCATAAAATCCTAAATATAAGCCCTTCATCAGAAGTGTGCATGAAAATGAGCCAGCACCCCATGTCCTTCTGCAGTGGAGTTGAGCTGAAGTCAATGCAACGATATCCATGTTGCTCATTGTGGACATTGTGGGCACGGTAAACCTGGTTCCTGCCCTGAACATTAGCCATCTTAGAAGCCCTAAAGCAGATAGTTCTCCATTTAATCTGCAGACCCAGTGTCTTTCTTTACTCTATGTAACTAAAGGTCTCTCATTAGCTAGAGGAGGGGGGAAAAAATCTCAGATGCTTTTAAATTGTGTGGCTGAGTATTCAAAAGACAGAGGATTTAGGCCATCAGCTCCTCCTAGTTAGTTCTCAGGGAATGCTCCACGCTTTCAGTCTAATTTTTAAATAACATTACAAAAGAATATTTCAAAGATATGGAGTGTTGAGTACCTGCAATCAAATCAAATAGGCAGTCTGGAAAATCTCAACCTGGAACTGCTGTTATTTCTAGTCCATCCCTCACAGTGGCACCTGGGTGCCTGTGCTTAGAAAGGAGTATATTTTCTATTCTCTTTCTTCTCAATCCCTGGAAAACCTATTTAAAACATAGAACTTGTCTTCTGTAGTGGAATAAGTAGAGGAACTGAGTAAGGCATGATATTGGAATCAGCAGCAAGATATTCCTGTGACCAAAGGCTGTAGCTGAATTGTTCCAATATAACTTATTTGAAAAAGTAGGAAATATTATTAGAGGTCACATAGAATCACAGAACCACAGAAACATCCAGATTGGAAAAGCCCCTCAGGATCACCAAGTCCAACCTATAACCTTACTCTACAAGATTCATCTTAAACCATAGCCCTAAACACCCCATCCAAGCCACCCTTAAACACATCCTGGGTGGGTGACTCCACCACCTCATTGGGCAGCTCATTCCAGGGCCTGACCCACTTGAATGAGCTTCCCAGGGACGCAGAAGATCTATGAAGACCTATGAAGACAGAGAAGAAAACCAAAGACTGGTATTGTTTATGTCAGGCAGAAAACGAAGTCCATGGGATTCCTGAGAAGCTCCATGGAGATAAGAGCATCCCATGCTACAAATCCCTTTGGTGCCTCTGGGAAAACTGGTTAAAATTCCTGCACTTCGTTGTATGTATCTGCAGAACGGTTACTGATGTAATTCTCAAATGTGTTGTGAGATTTACTTGCCAAGTTTTGGGGATTCTTGAACGAGAAGAGCCAAGTGAAGTTTCACACCATCTCACAGAAGATATATGCAAGATTTTCTATGAGCCTACCTACATGCTCCTATATGGATTCCACTAAGGAGAAAATAAAATGCACTTGCTGCACATTTCCAGCAATTGTCCCATGTCTTTTTTCCCCCCTCTTCCTCTATTCAACGAACTGTTAAAAGGCCAAGAAGAGCTGTTGTGCAGATGATACGAAACTAAAGTACTTGTGGTAGGTGTTACACATTTTGGTACCATCTGTGCTATCTAATCCCAGCCAAAACAGTCTCCTGTTCCCATGTAACTCTGAATCTCACTGGGAAAGCGGGGGGAGTAGTGTGACTGGCTCAAACCTTCCTGTGTAGGAGTATTATTATCAGTGTTTGCAAATTTTTTCCCTCTTTATAACTACCATAACTCTTCTTCAAAACCCCTCATCTGGCTGCTGGCCTACTAGAGAGATTGAGCTCTCTGCAGAAAAGTGGCTCGTGTTGGTTGGTTCACTGCTGGTGCATCGAAGAGAAATCTTCACCCAAGAGAAAATTGTCAGCTCACAAAGAAAGTTCTGGTTTCCTTTCCTTACTTTTTCACATTGCCTTGTGGTGGTTTTCAACCTCCTTCGGGTCAGGAACAGAGGCAAGATCCCAATGACACATTTTGACTCAGCTGTTTCCTGGAAATCATTCTGGATTGAAACCACTTGCAGTAAAGATTCCCATTGCAGTTTCTCGTAAGACCCAGAATTACTTTGGGGTTTGTTTGAGTCTTTATTTTGTTTCTAGGTTCAACCCATGCTCTGATCTGCTCTCAGGGAGCTTACTCTTCCCTAAAAGTTTATGGGAAAACCTGCTTGTGCAAGGGGTTGGCACACATACAGACATTAGTTATCTTATGTGTGACATACGCACAGTGTTGTCGTCGCTGTCAAACATAATAAAAGTAAGGCTAAAACACTTAGCCACATACTGATCTGCTTCTGTATCTCCTGCAGTATACTTAGTGTAATAAGGTCTTTCTACAGAGTTCTAACGTGGGGACCAGCATGCTTCCTGGAACTGTTTGCTTTGGAAACAATAGAGGAAGCATCTGATCTCAAACTTGCCCATTGTTGTACTGTTCTGCTGTTGCCATATAATCCTTGGGAACCTATGGCCTTCATAGGAAACACAAAGGAGAATCTGATTAAGCTAGACATTACTCTTCACAAGGCTGGTTTGTCTTGGAGATACTTTTCCATGGGAGAAAGGTTTGACAGGGCCACCTTAATAGGGGGCAGAGGAAAAAGGGATAGAATTAAGAAATTAAAAATTCACTCAGTCATAAAGGCCATCTCTTGCCCAATGCAAAAAAAATGGTGCCCTGTGCCTCATTTTGTAGTGCTATGGCAACTCCAGGCAATGGAGATTTCCATAGCATCCCTTCAAAGACAGGCAAGGAATGATCCTCTCCCAGAAGTGCGCTTTTTAGATTGTCCATACATATTTCCATTTTGGTCCAGCACACCTGCTTGTGCTGAAAGCCTGTGCAAAATGCTGGCTCTAATTCCATTCATCCACTGGTTAAAAAAATGCTACTGGAAGATGGGAACTCTTGCAAATTACATAAACTTGGTTACTGCAATTGTTGTCAAGATAAACAAAGTTTGCCTTGCAATGGAGCACTGCAGTCTTCAGCTGTGCTTGTGAGCAGCACTTCCTTGCGTTTTACTGCCCTTGGAAGATGGCATCTGCGGATTGATCTTTTTCACAAATAATCAGCATGTTTGAAGCACAGATGAATATAGAGCAGCAGTGCCAAAAGGTTAACCTCCAATGTCTGCTTACCAATTCCTTACCTTCAACCTGCCCTCCTCCCTGTAGGTTTGTGGAATTTTCTTGTCTTTACACTTCCCACATTACCTGGATCAGATAAATGCATGCTCTGTTTAATCTTATTAAAGTAAAATCCACTCAACTATCTTATAGTTAAGTACAAAATCTTCACTCCAGAACATTGGTTTTGCCCAGGGATATGGAAGAGACAGAAGTGCTTATTCAAGGATAGATTGGTCTCATTGAGACATGTGGTCAACTTGCTAATAAGTTTGTAGAATGCAAAGACTGCACAGTACAAATTCAAGGGAAAACTTTCTAGGTTTCTGCTTTCTTACCTTTTTTAATCTTTCTTTTTTTTTTTTCTTCCTTCCTTCCTTCCTTTTTTACTTGCTTCTTGCTTTCTTTTTATTTCTTTTTCTTTCTTTCTTATTTCTTTCTTCCTTTCTTTCTTTCTTCATTCCTTCCTTCCTTCCTTTCTTCCTTGTTTTCTTTCTTTTTCTTTCTTTTTCTTTTTTTCTTATTTCTTCCTTCCTTCCTTTCTTTCCTTCCTTCTTTCTTCCTTCCTTTCTTCTTTGCTTTCTTTTTTCTCTTTCTTTCTTTCTTCTTTTTTCTTTCTTTCTTTTTTCTTTTTTCTTTTTTCTTTTCTTTCTTCCTTCCTTCCTTTTTTACTTGCTTTCTTTTTCTTTTTTTCTTTCTTTCTTATTTCTTTCTTCCCTCCTTCCTTTCTTTTTTCTTTCCTTCTTTCTTTCTTTCTTTCTTGCTTCCTTCCTTTCTTCATTCCTTTCTTCTTTACTTTCTTTCTTTTTATTTTTCTTTTTTTTTTTTCTTT
>VWZE01014430.1:975862-996262 GCA_013396675.1 Eubucco bourcierii | reverse complement strand
CTGCAGCCCTCTGAGCATCTTAGTGGCCTCCTCTGGACCAGCTCAAACACTGTGCTGCGGAAAGTGCAGTGTCCAGAACTGCACACAGTACTGCAGGGGCAGAATCCCCTCCCTTGCCCTGCTGGCCACACTGCTCTTGCTACAGCCTAGCACTCAGTTGCTGTCTGGGCTGCACTCACACTGAAGGCTCATGTTGAGCTTTTCATCACCCCAGATCCCCAGGTCCTTTTCCTCAGGGCTGCTCTCCAGCCATTCACCACCCAGTCTGTATTTGCGCTTGGGCTTAACATTTGTCATTAGGAACGGGAGGAGCTTAGCTCTGTTCCATGTTTGAAACGTTTGGTAGCTGGAAAGACACACGTGTTTCAGGTAAACACCCAACATGCAGGCAGAAGAAAAAAAAAAAAAAAAGAAAATCTTTTGACAGCACAGAAAATGACCATTGATCACCCAGACGGGCAGGGTTACATCAGTCCAATTTCCAGTGGGAAAGGCTCCAAGTAAAACTTGGAGCTGCTACAAGAAATCACACTGGGGTGAGGCGGTAGCTCCCCATCCTCCCTTGAGACTCTGTGTTACACCAGTGCCTCTGTGTTTCTGATAAGGGGCTGGACCCAAGCTCTGACTTATGGCCACTTAAAGATACTGTAGCACTTTTCACTTGCAGGAACAAGAGTGTCAGAACCGGTGCCTTGGCTGCAGTCCAGCTTGGTAATTACTTTTTGCATTGCTAAACATCGCCGGTGTAGAGGCAGGCAGAGGTTATATTCTGCTATTGAGTAACACCAAGTCACAAAGAGCAGCCAGAAGAGCTGGCTGCATTTCACTGGGAGTGGGAGAGATCTCTGTCGTCTGCAAAGCGTGTTGGGGATCCTTCAGGATGAAAGGTTCATTAACAATTGGAAGTTAATATTAGCATAATAATCAGTCATAGCTCTTCATGTAAAACCCACTCAAGAGATCCCACACTGCAGGTTTCCATTCTTCAGCATAAATTTATACTCGTTTCCCAACCCGCAATGAGTAGAGTCCAGCAAGGATTTTCCATATGAATGATTTTCCAATAGGAAAGGCAGTTTCTTAAGAAGCAGGGTACTGCAAGGGGTGTAAAAGGAAAAAAAAAAGCAACTCATTAGCTGGGCCCCAAATTGCTATTTCTCCATTTGATGATTGGAAGACCAGAATTACTGTTTAATTTGTTTGGTCTAAGAAAGAAAGTATCAATGTTCCGAGATTACTGAAATATAAATACTGTATAGTAGAAGAGTTTCTTTAAAGGAATAAAATTTGAGAAATAATTTCATGATAAGAAAGGAGATTTAATATGAATATATGCGCTATTAAAAGTGATCAATCTACTTAATGTGGAAAAAAAGGAATTATTTTTTTTTCTGAATTAAATGTTTCCATATTTCTTTTCCAAACAGCACTGCAGTTTTGGAACTCAGTTTGATTCACAAAGTATGAAATAATTCAAACACTCAGACAGCCACATAGTTCCAGGTCTAGGTACATTTTTAGCCTCAAAACCTAAGATTTCAATTAGTTGATGATCAAGCAAATTCATCCTCTTGCAATTCTAACACAGGAAGGTGATGATAGTTACATGGTTTGCTATTATTTCTCATGTTTTCACTGGAAACAGACATGCAATTTCCATGGCAATATGTGTGATTTTCAATAGCAGCTTTTTTCCTAGCATAAAGTGAATTAAAATGGTGAATTAATAAAGTGAATTAATACTGCAAAGAAAGGGTCTTTGATCAAAGGTGTTTTTACCTGTCAACATCACTTTAACAAGGCACATGGAGGATGAGCATAGAATCACAGAATCAGTCAGGGTTGGAAGGGACCACAAAGATCATCTAGTTCCAATCCCCCTGCCATGGGCAGGGACACCTCACTACATCAGGCTGTCAGTGANAATGGGAAAACCAGCAAATATCTGTATACCAGTGAGCATGTTCTCAGCTCCCATCATGCACCATAAGACATTGGTGTTAAAACTCATCTACTTGAACAACCTCTCCTTCTCTTTTATTTTTTTCNTGGTCACTGCAGCCAAGGCTGTCCCTGAGCCTCACATTAGCAACCAGCCCTTCCCTATCGATAAGAACAAGGTCCAGCAGAGCACCTTTTCTTCTTTTCAATGAGATACAAGTTTGAATAAGAAAAATGAGTTATTTTCCTTTGCAAGAAGCTCCAGTGGACAAAGTTCACATACCTGTGCTGTACTACTTCTGGGCTTGTCATGCTGCTTAAAGAGGTAGCTTCTGTAACACCATCGGCATCTTTAATAAGTACTTTTAATCCATCAATAGGAAAACAAAGCTCAGTCTCTCAGGGAAAAAAAAAGGTTGCAAATAATTCACAGGGTGGTTTCTCTTTTTTTTTTTTTTTTTTTTTTTTTTTTTTTTTTTTCCTTTTTTTNTTTTTTTTTTTCTTTTTTTTTTCCTGTGTTCTTGTTTTCATTTGCTGAGATTGTTGGAGGTTTTCATGTCTTGGAAACTTAGACATCAAAAGCAAGTCAGAATAGCTGGACACTCAACTAATTAATTAGTTTTGGTCTAAGTTGCAAAAATACAGACAACTTTTTTTTTTTTTTTTTCTCTCTGAAACCAAAGGCAACGTAGGAAACTATGACTGTCTGACTGAAATAAAGCAGACAGCAAAAAAAAGCCTTTACATAACAATTATAAGTTTTAAGGAAAAAGCAGTTCTCAACCTTATTAGCAGGGTGAGAAGCTGCAGCAGTGGAGACAGAGAGCCCTATTTCCAAAGCACACTTGGAATGGGAAAACCAGCAAATATCTGTATACCAGTGAGCATGTTCTCAGCTCCCATCATGCACCATAAGACATTGGTGTTAAAACTCATCCACTTGAACAACCTCTCCTTCCCTTTTATTTTTTTTTATTTAATTTTTATTCAACTCAATCACTCAATAATTAGTCACAAGTCCAAAGCTCGCTTGCGCTGATCGTTTAGATCTCAAAGGTGGAGGAGGAACCAAACTATGGCAATTTCATCTTCATTCAAATGTCAACCTTCTTACTGAACCTTGTACCTTAGTTGGGGTTTTAGCTAGATTTATTGCGCTGCAAGACAGACTTTCCACACGAGAAAATGGTGTCTTGATTAGTACTGAATGTGTATCATGAGGGATTGCTTGGATTACAAAATAATGACCAGTTTCTAACCAGCACTACTGTGTCTTTTACCTTTATAACGCTATCAACCAACTGAGTTGACACAAATTGCCTCGTTTTGGCTCTGACGCATCATTTTATTTCCATTTACCACTGACTTAAGCACACATAATTACTAACTTAGGTCACAAACAAATGTGATGGACAAGTTTCACACCGAGCGAAATGCTTTATTGCATGGCATTACTATCAACCTGAGTTAATTAATTAAAATTAACATAAGCTGTTGGCTAATTGCAGCCCAGGAGAAACTCTACTGCACCCGATGGTATAACGATGGAAAATTATTGCAATATTTTAAAGCTTGACAAGTTCCAGCGAAAAGCTGAACGCTTATAGAAGCAGGTTACAACGGTAAATAGCCCAGTGCTGACTTCTAGGATGAAAATCAGCATGCCCTCAGCTTTGCAGTTGGTACAGAGGAAGGAGAAGCAATGCTGCCATGAAATTTCCATGTTTATATCACAGGACAAATGTTCTCCAAATAAAATGAAATTTGTATCAGCCTTCTGACTACAGCTGCATGAAACATAGCCTCCCTGATGGCACAGTGCTCCCTGGAGTACTGTGTGCAGTTCTGGAGCCCCCAGCACAAGAAGGACATGGAACTGTTGGAGGGGGTCCAGAGGAGGCCACAAAGATGCTCAGAGTGTTGCTCTGCTATGAGGACAGGCTGAGAGAGTTGGGGCTCTCCAGCCTGGAGAAGAGAAGGCTTCCAGGAGACCTTGGAGTGGCCTTCCAGTATCTGAAGTGGGCTACAAGAAGGCTGAGGAGGGATTATTTACAAGGTTATGCAATGACAGGACAAGGGCCAATGGGTTTAAACTGACAGAGGGGAGATTTAAACTGGCTGTTAGGAAGAAGTTCTTTGCAGTGAGGGTGGTGAGACACTGGCACAGGTTGTCCAGGTAGGTTGTGGTTGCTCCCTGGAGGTGTTCAAGGCCAGGTTGGATGAGGCCTTGAGTGACCTGTACTAGTGGGAGGTGTCCCTGCCTATGGCAGGGGGTTGGAACTAGATGATCCTTGAGGTCCCTTCCAACCTTACCATTCTATGATTCTATGTAATGCCAAAGAAATTACATTCATGCAAAAAATAATTGTATTAAAGTCTTTTATGAGGAAGTGAAGAAGAGGAAAGGTAAATCAGTGGTTTTCACTTAGCTGATTCTAAGGCACAGAGGAGATTGGTTTAGTAGCATTACCTAAACATAAAACAACAATTCCATAAAGGTGTTTAGGAACCTAATTCTTCTCTAGGTGTCTGTCTGTCCTTTAAATTTATGGGAATCTAAATACTTAAGTCCTTCTCTGAGCTTCTTTCCTATACTTCCTTGGTGATGGTGCCATTTGTTTAAAAGTTAAATGTTTTGGGTTTTTTTCTCTTCTATACTAAAAGGTTGTTCACAAGAAATAATGAAGAGAAGATAGATCCATCTATAGTATTTTAAGTACCCAAAAGTCAAGGTGTCAGTGACAATCCCCCTCAGTAATGTTCAGCAGAACCACCAAGGAGTTGCAGTGTCTTGCTCTAACACTTAAGCTTACACTCCGTGGGTGTTAGGCAATTGAAAGACCTTATAATCTCACTGCCCTGTGATGGCCATGAGACATCACTGCAGATGGACAAAGAAGGGGGGCAAGAAAAAAAGAGTTCTGAAATTACAGAAGGTAGTCTGAGAAACTTCCCTTCATACCACGATGCTTCTCCAGACAGTAGTAGCGAGGGTACACAGACAGTTTGGAGGTTGAATAAACCACCATCAATACAGGCAGAGGAAATGCTCTATCTGATGAGTAAATGCTTGTGACATTTTTCTCTCCTGCCACTGCAGGAGTGCTCTCCTGCCCAGCACCAAACTCACAGCTGCACAGGACTTTTTCTTCCCATCACCAACAGAAATTACTACAGTTGTGGTTGGAAAGTGTCTGTGGAGTTCATATGGGTGCAACCTTCTCACTCCAGACTGGTCCAGCTTCAGAGTTAGACCGAAACACCAAGTTGCACCTATGTGGATCCTCTGCCTGTGTATGCCCAGTCACAGGGTTTACTAAAGGCCATTTACTGGAAGCAGCTTCTGTCAAGAGTGGTACTACATTTTTGCCCTGTTAATCCAATCTTTCACTTTTCTACTGTCAAATGTATAATGACTATGGCGGTTCGTACAGCTACTTAAAACTAGCACATTAATTTCAATTAAACTGAAAAATGCAGCAGGGAGGGGGGAAGACTGTGAGGTTACCAAGTTTATGGGAATATATTAATCACTGACCTGAGCAATATTTCATGCAGTTTGTTCCCATGTCCAGCCCACACTCACTGATCAGTATACTGCTACCTACATATCTATTCCTATTTAACCCAGTGTCACAATAAGCTAAACAAACTCATATACACTTGGCTTTCACTGTAGGCAAACAATACCCAGTATTAATGTGTCTTTCTGTACTTTGTTTGCTGTTTTACAACCTTACAAACCCCTGCTTTTCTACCTAATATTGCTTTTTAAATGAGTTGATGCTCAGAGAAATCAGAATGCATTACCTATATCATCTTTATTGCCTCCTGGTGTTTTGGTATTCCTGGGATGATTTCACTTCCTAATGAACCTCCAAGCCCAAGACAGTTAAGCCATCTAAGAAATATATCTTGGTTTGGTCTCCTACCCGCTTGGCAGGCTGTAACTTGTGGCAGCACTGAAGCATAGCAACACTTTGAAAGGTAACCGTAATCTGGTTATGTTCACAGTTATGCAGCTTTTGTTCCCTTATTTGTGTCCCTTCCCTCTCTTTCATTTTCTTCAGCAAGGGCTGAATTTTATATGCATTTCTGCAAATCATTTTTTTTCAGGGTAGCGCTAGTGCACAGGGGGAAAGTTTGGCTTCCTTAAAGCCCACACTTCTAGGATGGACTGATAGTTCACAAGCTTTCCCCTAAGCTGGCATGGTCCTGCAGGATGACACCAAAGCTCCCACACCAGACCTCTACCCCACTCACAGAAACTGGGGCAGCCATCTAGCACAAGAACAGGTGAAAGAATTAGGCCTTTTGACAGTAAAAACCAGGAGCAATTCATTAGCATGGTAAACCACAGAGGCACATTTTGTATTTATCGGGGTCACAGGCATCTTTACTGCCCTTTTTTCACTGTACTTTGGTGGAAATTCTAGGCAAACCTGGTGATTAAACTTCCATGGCCTGGATATTTTTGTTCACTTTCATTGCAAGACAGCAGATTAAGTTCATATCAGTTCTTACTTGTCCACAAGTGAAAAATGTTATGAGAGTCTCATCATGGTTCCTTAAATTTATTAGAAAGTAATACTACAGATATCCCAAGCAAGGAGGTCTCTCGGGCAAGCAGAGCAGGGAAGGGGCTGTGTGTCAGCTCATGTTGTCTTTAATGATTTGGTTGGTAGGTGTGGAGACCTGTTGAAATGTGTTGCTGGGTGGTGAATGGCTGGAGAGGAGTCCTGAGGAAAAGGACCTTGGAGTCTGGGTTGATGAAAAGCTCAACATGAGCCTGCAGTGTGCACATGCAGCCCAGACAGCCAACCGAGTCCTAGGCTGCATCAAGAGAAGCATGGCCAGCAGGGCAAGGGAGGTGATTCTGCCACTTTACTCTGCTCTTGTCAGACCCCACCTGGAGTACTGTGTGCAGTTCTGGAACCCTCAGCACAGGAAGGACATGAAAGTGTTGGAGCTGGTCCAGAGGAGGGCCACAAAGATGCTCAGAGGGCTGCAGCAGCTCTCCTATGAGGACAGGCTGAGAGAGTTGGGGCTCTTCAGCCTGGAGAAGAGAAGGCTTCGAGGGGACCTGATAGCAGCCTTCCAGTATCTGAAGGGGGGCTACAGGANCAAGGCCGGGGTGGAGGAGGCCTTGAGTAACCTGTACTAGTGGGAGGTGTCCCTGCCTATGGCAGGGTGTTGGAACTAGATGATCCTTGAGGTCCCTTCCAACTTTACCATTCTATGATTCTATGATTCATTTCCCACTTCACAACAAGCCTGTTGTGCTTTAGCTCTCCTTCATTGCCTGGGTCGTGCAAAAAACCACTCTAAACCCCAAAACCTCCTAGATTCACCTGCTACTGTGAGCATAGATGCAATAATTAGGATGCAAAGGTGTGAAAGAATGCCTCAAGCACATGAATGAGAATCACACAGAGTCACACAGAAACATTCAGGTTGACAAAGCCCCTTAGGATCACCAAGCCCAACCTAGAACCCTACTCTAAAAGATTCACCTTAAACCAAAGCCCTAAGCACCACATCCAAACCTAATTGGAATATTTAAATGAAAACAATTCGATTGTAGGCTGTGAAAAGAAAACAATGGTGATGTCTACTTCACTCATAGGCTTGCTGAGATGTATAAGAACAAAAACACAAATATAGATAAGACACAGAGCCTTGGTCTCTCTAGCTGCCGGTTTTGTCTGCTGGCCTCTCTGCTAACCTAACTCTCCTTCTAATTCCTCTTTCTGATCCTCCAAACTCACCTTGCACATAAGCAAACCCTGAGGTAAGGCAGAGGGGTGGAAAGAAGGTGGAAGGGCAGTTGGGAGCTCCCCTCCTGGGGACTCTGATTTCTGGGAGGGGGATTGTGTTTCTGTATTACCTTTAACTTGTATATTTCTGTAAATATTCCTGTCTATTGTGTATATCTCTGCTTGTATATTGTGCTAAGCTGTAAATAGAGCTGCAGTCCTTAACTTCTAGCCCCCTGAGTCTAGTCTGGGTGATTTCATAAAGTGTGGGGGGGTGGGGAACTCCCAAACCATCACAACCCTTAAACACACAAAGGTACAGTGACTCCACCACCTCCCTGGGCAGCTCATTCCAGTCTCTGGCCACTCTCTCCATGAAAAACTTTTTCCTAATGTCCAATCTAAACCTCCCCAGCCTCAGCTTGAGGCCATTCCCCCTTATTCTGTCTCCAATTACCTCTGAGAAGAGTCCAGCAGCACAATGTCCAGAATATCCCTTCAGGTAGTTGTAGATAACAATGAGGTCTCCCCTCAGCCTCCTCTTTTTCAAATTAAAAGCAGAGTATCTTTCCTAATGTATTTCTAAGTTTCTTTTCATTTGTATTTTAATCAATTAATCCTAGGGAAAGCTAAGGGAGGGGGAAATAATAATAATTAAAAGAAACACCCTGTTTCATTATTTTATTCTTGACAAAAAAAAAAATAAAGGGATTTTTTTTTTTCTAAGGGTTGATGTATCATGAGATTTCTGTTCTGCTCTCTCTATTGACTAAAGAAATCACACATGCTGTTACTTGAGAAAGTAATATTCTTTGTCTTTCTAACAAAGACTTTAGTGCTACAATGATGGGTCAAAGGGTTGCATGCTGACCTGCAAAGGCAGAAGAAGAAAAAAAAAAAACCCACCACCATCTCCCATAAAGCTAAATGTCTTTCAGAGTTACAATTATTTGCAATTATCTAATTCAGCATAAAAGGCAAACATGATGTCACAAGGGCTTTGATACTATAAAAGGAGCTTTTTGTGAAAGGCCTTTGATCCCTGCTAATCCACACGCCAGGTATTGCTGTTTAATTGCCTGAAATGTAAATATAAATTACCAAGCAGATTTTTCTGTTAATTTTATTTATTGCAATTGAGGTTTTATAGATTTTAGGTTTGGGGTTGGTTTGGTTTGTTGGTTTGTTGGGTTTTTTTTTCACATTCAAAAGTGTTCTTGTTGCATTTCTATAATGTTTCCATGATCTTTGCCTAGATNAAAAAAAAAAAAAAAAAAAAAAAAAAAAAAAGAAAAAAAGTTAGAACCATTTTGACCTTACAAACATTTGCTCAGAAACACATGTGATGGAAGGAATGGTAGTGACTTCATCCATGTGCTGGCGTGTGTGTGTGTGTGTGTGTGTGTTCTGCAGGAAAATGAATTATATCTTCCTGAATATGTCTCAGGAGTAAAATTTCTCACATTTAAAACACATGCAGGCTTCAACTTTTAATCCCTGTTGAAAAAAATGAGGCAGTTTATGCTATTGATACAATTCTTCTTCTTAGACCCTCCTGTCCTTTCAGTTCTCTTAATTCTTTATCATCTTATTTCTTTTGGAGCCGATAAGGTACCTGTATTGCCAGACAAGTGTGGCGTGAAGAGAAATTGAAGTTGATTTTGCATGACAAAAACTTAATATAAAATTGATGTAGTGGAATAGCTAATTCAGGGCAACATGTGGAAAAAAAAAGAGCAAAAAGAGAGTCCTGGAAAACAGGGAACAAAAGTCTCTGAAAACTGTGCCCTTGTGCAATCTTCCCTGCAGACTGTGCTGCTACCGGCTGTAAAGTATCTCTCCTATGAAAAGCCAGCTCTAGTGGTGTGAATATTTCCTCATCCACATGAGGATTTCTTGGTAACCCTGGTGAAATAAAACAAAAGGATACTGGCTGCAGAAAGCTCAGACGCCTTTTAATTATACATGGTTATTTTAATATAACCAATTAATATTCATCCTTCTCACAGGAACCTACGAGGTTATGAGGAAGCAATAAGAGCGATTTTACCACACCAGGAAAAACAAACAAACAAACAAACCCAAAAAAACCCAAACAAACAAAAAATCACCAAAAAAAACCTGAGCAAAGATTTACACTAAAATTACAATCTGAGCATAAACAATGACAGCCTTTGTCTTGCAATAACATCTGAAAATTGAGATGTTGCTGGCCTGAGGTGAATCTCAGGGCAGCGAACACAACCAACTTTCAAAATGTTATTGGCCAACATCAATAACTCTATCTTATTAAAATCTTCAATGATAGCACACATAAAATCACCTCTGTTAATGGAATACAAATATGCCTTCCTCTCTATGCTGAGATCAGGCTAACTCTTGCTTCAGAAAACATTGCAAGCGAGTAGGGGGCACTTAAATATTAACACTGGGCAATGACATTGGTGTTAGGAAAGAATGGAGAAGAAAGGCAGAAAGAGAAAGTAACAAAAAGGAAAGAAGAATAAAGAAAACTCCAATTAGAAGTATCCTGGGGTTATTAGAGATAACACTGCTCATATCCAATTAAGATGAAAACCATTTTACCAGTTTAATGTGCCACCTCTGGCAGTTTTGGTTTATTAGTTTTATCAGACTTCAGAACTGAAGCTCACAGTGATATGTACGCTGTGTACTGGAGAGATAAATGTTAAGGTTTGGAGATTAATTAGTATAGAATAAGATGCTTGAAATGTTGTTCCTTAACCGTGGGCATTGTGCAATTTCTTGGGGAAAAATACTGTGAGGTGCTTCCTTCAAAGAGCTGCTCTGGATATTGTGGCAGGAAATTGCCTACCTGGAATACGGAGCTGCGTTAAGTTTCTTTGCTCCCCATCCGTGCAGGTGTGTCAATACATGGCTAACCCAACACACATTGCCATGATGTGGAGAAGATGCTGACCTCAGATCAAAAGCTGAGACTGGGGTGGGTTGAGTGGTAGACTTTCACAGCCTCCTGGTTCACCTGTTGAACTGGAGATTGTTTCGATTTTATCAGCTCTGTCTCATTTTGGGTGTGTGGGATATCAAGGAGGCAAATGATCAAAAAAAAAAAAAAAAAGAAAGAAGAACAAAAATCAAACACACTGTTTCTTTTAACATCTGGTGTTTCATCAGCAAATGTTATAGAGAGAATCCTCATGTAAAGGCTATGAAGCAAAAGGAAAGTCTCTTACAAAATATGGAGCAGGACCTAAGAATAGAGATGAAATGGAGGAAAACACTAGAATCTGTTATTGTGGAGATGAAAACTCATGATTGCTTCCATACTGAATAATCACCAGAACAACTGTAAAATCACCAGAGTAACATCTGTGCTATACAGGCCTCTAAAGACTAAGAAGTTAGGGCAGCATATTTGTACAAAGCAAATTCTTCCTCTAAGAGGACAAAACTCTCCTGCAGCATTTCCACAACTTCCTCCACTGGGTGGATCAAAAGTAGCTTTTATTAATCCCGCTTCCTAAGCAGGATAAAATTAGCAAGTTTGAATGAAATATGGAAATTCAGAACAGAAGTCTTTCTTTTTTTTTTTTTCACTGACAATTCAAGCCAGAGAAAGCAATGAAGATCATTTGAGATCACATTAATCTCAAACGTGAAATACAGCTCAGTTCTTAGCTCTATGCAAAATGGCCACAAATGTAATGATCTGAAAGCCAACTGTACAAGTTCTGTGCCAGGTGAAGAGATGCAAGAGGTCTCTTTCAGGCACTGTATCAATCTTCTTGAATTACATAGGTTGAAAATCTCAAGTGAAGTGTGAAAGATAGGAGAAAAGTTTGTTATTCCAAGAAATAACTGAGCAGTAGATTTTGACTTCTTGATCAGGCAACCTCTAGGAGGATTGTAATTGGCTTAATCAATCAAGGATGTTAAAGTTATGACAATATGTACCCCTGAATATCAGGGTACGTGGTGAATCCAGAGTTCTGGAGCTCACAAAAGTAGTTTTTATGCCCATCTCTCAGAAAGATCCACACATAAGACACAGGACTTAAGAGGTTACCTTCCCTCATCCTACTCTCAGGCCCATTAGTACACAGCAAACTTTACATTACTCTTTCCTAATTCTGAGTGTAATTAAACGCATGGGAACTATCCCAGCAACAAATGAGACCATCACATACTAGCCCTAGTTGACATGATACTTTTAACTGTGAGCATTTCTACACATTTCTATCTCTGAATTAGCAAATCCTGACACCATTCCAGACTTTACCCTTCCCAGTCTTGCTAAAGAAATCAATTCCCTCCAGAAAAGTCAATACTAAAAGTGGCACCTGCCTTCTTGACATCATTTAGAGCCATTTATGCCCAACCAAGGAGAAGAACTCAAGCAGTGAGGTTTTTTACAGACCCCTGCAGCTTGAGAAGTATACACATAGACCTGCATATTGTTATTACATTTCTTTATCAAAAGTTCTACTTCATGAGACCAAGTTCTACTTGGCGAGACACTGGAACAGATTGCCCAGGAAGGTTGTGGCTGCTCCCTCCTTGGAGGTGTTCAAGGCCAGTTTGGATGAGGCCTTGAGTGACCTGTACTAGTGGGAGGTGTCCCTGCCTATGGCAGGGGGTTGGAACTAGATGATCCTTGAGGTCACTTCCAACCTAACCATTCTATGATTCTATGATTCTATGTATTTATTTCTGATCTTCCTCCAGCATTTTAAAATAATTTAAAACTACAACAGCACTAGAGACCAAATACAGGGCAGTCCTAACCCTACTGCTGTCACCAATTTTCAATATGGGCTGGAAAAACTGAATCTAGAACAGTAAAACTCAGAAAACACACATAGTAGTTTGATGGCAACTCACAGACATAACGGTCTTAAAACTTCTCAGCTATGAGCATTGACACTGAATATTTTATCAGTGACTTACTAATGTTCTAGTAGTTACTGCTGCTCTTGTGTTTTCCACTTTTTTGACTAACACAGGTCCAAAGATTGAGAAACACATTCACAAGAGCATTTCTTTCCCTGGCAGCAGAAAACTGATCTCAAAAGCTTATAGTTTCGTTGCATTTTTCACCAATACATTTAATGAGCCTCTAATATCAAATTAGCAAACAGAAGTTTTCCTCCTGGGATCACTTTGTGTATTCTGAAGTCAAGGTATCTAAAGAATCGCTTTCAAGGTTGAGACCATCACACTCATTTTCATCATCTTCAGCATTCATTTCACTGTAGAACACTCTGCCCATTCTTGACAGACACAAAAAAAAAAAAGAATTTAAAAGCCCTGAAAAAATATCTCTGCTTGTTTAGTCACTGTGATTAATCTAGCTGAAGGTACATGAACAAAAAGAGAAGGGTCTTGAAGTCAAAAGGCCCACAGAGTAGCTGAATCTCTGATTGACTTCAAGCAATGTATCCAATTAATGTCCTCCTCCTGTAAAAACCCTACAATAGTTTCCCTATTTCTCAATCTATTTCTCTCTGAAAGAGTTTCATGTCCACCCACATATAAGGCCCATAATTTGTGGCTAAATGGCAGCTGCAGCTCAGTGCTGGAGGCCTTTCCTCAAATTGGTCTTTAATTGGTATAATCAGGAGCTTGAATTATTGGTTCAACCAAAGGAAAAGTATTCATTCGAACCAACAGGATCGCTCTCTCTTTTTCTTTTAAATTAGCAATAAATTAATGACTTTTCAAGATGTTAAGGAGAAACTAAAACCTATGCACAAAAGATGGGATTCATTAATAAAAGCCAGTCAGTTTCATTCTCATTAAGGAGAGGAGCATTTAGGCAGCA
This sequence comes from Eubucco bourcierii, assembly GCA_013396675.1. Lineage (NCBI taxonomy): Eukaryota > Metazoa > Chordata > Aves > Piciformes > Ramphastidae > Eubucco > Eubucco bourcierii. The sequence goes on along the minus strand of VWZE01014430.1, from coordinate 982,762 downwards.
ACTTAAAAAAAAAAAAACAACAAAAAAAACTTAGCTGGGAGAAGCAGTACAGGTTTGGGTGGGTACAATTGAAAATCAAGATAACTTGAACCGTGACCTGAAGAGATCATCAACCTAAGAGGACTTTGGACTGGCTTCCTTTATCCCATGCAGTCTCTTTTCTTTTGCAAATTCTGCTGAATTGTGACAGGTTTTGGGGGGTTTGTTTTTTTTTTAATTTGGGTTTTTTGGGGGTTTCTGGTTTGTTCTAAAATGTCAGGTGCCATCTTTTAATCCTTAAATGTAGCTTGATAAATTAATTCCAGAAACTGAATGCAGTTGAAAGGCAGGAATTGGATCAGCCATTCCTATTATTCTGAAATGGACTCTGCTTCAAAAGTGAGCTCCTGTAAAGGCTCAGGTTGTGTCCTTCCCTCCGTTTATTTAGCACCTGGTTTTAACCAGAGAACTCATTTTGATCAGAGCCTTTGGTCTTTAAAAATGTTATAAACATTTAATATGTCAAAATCAACTGATTTTGTCAGAAAGCCAGAGTATATATTTGTAAGTCTCAGGCCTTCTCAGAGCTGTATCCCATTCCTAATAACTGTGGCTTATTTGGGATTGTTAAAACTAAGAAATGATGCTTACAAAAGGCAAAACTCATCACCTCTTCAAGCAGGGCAACTCCTTTCCTTGGCCACTGAGTAGGATAAGAGTACTTAGAGTAATGGCAAAGCAGCATTCACTAATGCAAAGTTATGACTGCGGACAGCAAAACCATCGCCTTGATCTCCTATGTCAACAACTGCCTACTTAGAGAAGGTCAAAAGGAGTCCTCAGAAGACTTCCCATTGCTCCAGCAAGTGGGGAAATTGCAGCATTTCCCTTCCTCCTGGGATCAGCAGCCAGGCGTAGGGCAGCTGTGAGATCCCTCCCTTCAAGGGCTAGCAAATAGGGATGAAATCCCTTCTAGATTCATTTGTCAAGCCAGAGCATAAATGTAGAACGGTTTGCACTAACACAAGACCTTTGTTTGTTTTACTATTCCTGTGCAACATGCCCAGAAAGCTTTGCAACAGCTAAAGTGTTAATAGACATCTGAAACATCTGCAGTGTTAATGTTTTCTGCCACTTTGCACATTTCCAGTTTGGGCTGGGTCAGGGACAGAGAGTCGAGAAGGAATAACCATAAAAGGTTCCATGTATTTCAGATACACTTCTCCTTTAAGAATAATCTCCTCCAAATTAACTCAGCACAAGGCCATCTCATTTTCTTGTATGGAGAGCACAGATTCACAGGATGTCAGGGGTTGGAAGGGACCCGAAGTGATCATCGAGTCCAACCCCCCTGCCAGAGCAGGACCAGACAATCTAGCTCAGGGCACAGAGGAACACATCCAGGCAGGCCTTGAAAGTCTCCAGAGAAGGAGATGGTGGAAAGCAAGTTGCCCTGTGCTTTCACTATGTGGAGCGATGGAAATCATAACATCATAGGATGGTTTGGGTTGAAAGACACCTGTAAAGGTTATCTGGTCCAACCGCTCAGGCAATAAGCAGGGACATGATCCTGGAATAGGGTTTGTTCCTCCCCCTATCCAGCTGTGATCTTACTCCTGTGAAGAGCTCCACTATGCCCAGAAGAAGCAGTAGTTTTGTGTCAGGAATTCTTCAGTTACTGTAGCTGCAAACTTTAGCAGTGTGTTGGAGCTATCATCCGCTTGCTGATTATGTTGGACAAAAGAATCAAAATTACTATCTACAGCTGAGTCATGTGCTTCCTCCTTTGGAAGAGCAATTTCTCAACCACTTCTTGCCAGGTCTCAATCAGAGCTCTTCTTAACTGGAATTGCAACAAATAGGAAAATAACGGTGCTTGCAGCATTTAATTATCATGACTGAAATATTATTGTAGTCTCTCTTGGCCCTGACACGGGGCTAGAATTCCTTAAGGTGACATTCCTAAGGCACAATGAAACATGTTTTACATGAGATTTCTTAAAAGCCATCAATTATGCATGCTACAAAAACTTGTTATTGTACTCTGAGGACATGATCCAAACACCAATTGTGGTTATTGGAGATCCACAGGACTTGGATCATATCCTAAATCAACTGCATGGCCAGCTATCAAAGTACTAGCTTTTTTCCTTCACTTTCTGACTACAGCCTTTAAATGTTGAGACCTCCTCCTCTACTGTCTTTAAAAATTGAGGTAAAACCTCTCACTTTATGAATATCTTCACTTTTCTTTTTTTTTTTTTCCTGCTTGGACAGATTGATTTTGACAATGTTAAACATTTTGTGAGTGCATGTGTGTGTAAGCAATTCTCAAATATGTTTGTAAAGCCTCCCAAACCCCCTGAATTTTCATACTTCTCTCTCTTTTCATTCATTAAGAACAAGATACTCAGTATCAAACAAAGTGAAGACCAGGTATTAAAAACATTAGCCACATAAATTACATAGAGCAGGGTATTTCCCTGTGGTTGATTAGGAGTCAGGTTCCTGCCCAGAGTAAGAGAACGTAGCATCCTTCCATCCAGTGAGCTTTGACCAACGTGCTTCAGGTTTCTTCCATTCACATGTTTACCACCAGGAAATTATTTACAAGCTGCTTGCCAAGAGTTCCTTTGATGTCTAAGAGAATTCTGAGTTATTTTGATGCAGCTCTTTTGCATTTGCTACCTTGACATAAAAAATTAGAAAGACTGGCAGAAAAATATCCAATAAGAGAGAAGTTTAGTTAACGCAGTGGATTAGCAATTGCTTTTTTTTTTCCCCCTTTTTTTTTTTGTTTTTCCCCTTCCCTTTTAAATCTGCATATTTAACACCAAGAGAGAAACCCGTCCTGTTTTTCGGCTGGAATAACAGCAGTTTCTGTTTCTAACCTGGGAAGAATGTGATGGGGATTGAAAAGCACCCCTGTCCTATTGTTAGACTCCCCCAGCACTGATCCTTGCTTTTAACATCATAATGAAGGATGCTCTTTAGTGGATTATCTTGAGAAGGGATTAACTCCTTCAAGACTTCTTAGGAGGCAAGGTGTTTTGAGCCCTAAATACACACCAATTGCCTGCTTAACTTTTCATCTTATTTTGAAAACTGCCCAGCTGGAATTCAAATTCTTTTCCATAGAGCTGAATTTTCTTAGTAGCAAAGTTTGAGTCAGGGGCAGCAGATGCTAAAAATAAATACTGTTCATTTAATCGTGTGCAGCCGAATGTCTCGGATGCTTTGCCGAGACAGGCATGGCAGGATAAGACTCAATCAAAACTTTGCTGCAAATTCAGCAAAGCTTTAAATTCTGTCTCTGTCGCTCAGGCACATGAAATAAGCCCTCATGGCCTAACCTCTCTTACAAGGCTTTCTTTATAATGTGACAGAGAGATAGACAGATGGATAGAAAGATAAAGCACACCCCATGACATTCCTACGGATCTCTTTTTTAATTTGGATTAATATATCACATCCCTAAAAAAATTAATAGGGCTACACATGAGTGTGCCCTGTGGTATTTGTGCTGCAGGCAGACACACATGTACACTCATACAGATACACACACACAGAGATATATACACCTATATGGCTATGCACAACCATACATCACTCACAGCCCTACCACATACGCATGTATATATGTATATATATATATATTTATATATATATATATGGGATTTGGCTGCTCTGCTTTAGCTTTCAACAACATCATTATCAGCATTGTTTCATGACACATTTGATGCAGCATACAAAATGCTTACCACCCAAAAAAGAAAAAAGAAAAGAAAAAGCACTGAAAAGAGGACTAATTGCTTTATAATTTATAATCAAGTGACTTCTTCAACCTATGCTTCTTTATCTTAATAACCATTCGTGTCCGCCTAATTTATTGGAAGTGAAATCTTGTATTTGTTCCACGTTCATCTTATCCCTCAGCTAACCTTGTCTCCATTATTAACCTGCTCTATTGTTTCATATTCCACTTGGCAAGCAAGAAGGGAGATTCCCCCAAAGTTTAGCTTCCTCCCTTGTTACTTTTTGCTTTACTGAAAACTTGTGCTCTGCTAGACCTGAAGGAGAAAAATACTTCTTTTATTTACCAAGGTTTACTCTTTAATTTCTGCAGGACTGTCTGAGAGGGCGGGGATTTGAAGTGTACTTTTCACAGCAAAACTGAAGAAATTTTACTTTGTATTTTCTCTTTTAAAGTAGAAATTTTATCAGCTTTCTTGTTTTGCTCCCCTTGGTCTTTTTTCTTCTCTATTTTTGGCACTTTCTGTAGTTGCAACATAATGAATTTGTGATTTCATATACATTTTTTTTCTTCAACTAGATCACCCAGCCTGATCTATGAAAAAGGATTTGCTAAAAGCAACCAAGTAGATGATTCTGAGGGCAAGTGAGTTTTCTCCAGTTTTAACAAATGGAGAAGACCCAGGTGCACTCTTATTGTGAGCTAAATGAAATAGCCTCTTATTCATTTTTGTAATAATAACTGTATTCCACAGACTATGCTTTAATTGTAAATAATCCCCCACATTCTTTCAGTGTAAACTCTTTAAGGAGTCATGAATTTTATTTATACTCTCTCACTCTTTGAGAGTCTTTTGTTTATTTGCTGTTTAGTTCTTTGTGAAATAACACTCCCAGAAGAAAATCCCCCTCTCTGCTTAAGGAATTAGCCCAGAGACAAAAGCAGGGAATTCTTTAAGCCTTGTTTTGTGCTAAGAGAAATGTTTGACATTTCTGTGGAGAGGTGTTTAGTTTGGATTCATTAGGTCTTAGGGACTCTTTTCTCTTTTTTGGCCTTTCAGTTTCTGTCACTGTTTTTTTTTTTTTGGTTTTTTTTTTTTTTCTGTGTTTGGTAGACTGAAGAGAATTTACCAATGTGTAATTAGGTTTCCTACATTTGAATAGCAAAGTCCAGTTGTGTTTTAAATAGGCGAGCTAAGCATTCCCCTCAACCAGCAGGCCCAAACCTGAAACCTGCTTTGTGAGCAGGCAGGAGGAAGAAAAAGGCTTCCCTAAGGTTACTTAATGCTTGAAACAAACACCAGTAAGGCTCAACTAGTGCAGCTCTATCGGTTGTGGCAAAGGGGGTGGGGGGAGTGTCTGTGCTCTGGAATACCACAGCTTCACTTAAAACTGGGCATTAGCATGGGAAAAACATGTATGCCATGTGTGGCATGTTGCTGCTTCCTTCACCAGGTTTATATGCCTGGAAAACATCAGCCATCAATCACTATTGTACATTACTACTTTTAATGATATATAAGATTATATATCATTCAATATATAGATAGATAAAGGACACTATCAGCATAGATTGCTATGGTGCATTACTAATTTTAATGATATGTAAGATTATCTATCATTCAATATATAGATGGATAAAGGAAACTATCAGCAGAAGTTGGTATTGTGCTCTACCAATTTTAATGTCATATAAGATTATATATCACTAAATATATAGATGTATAAAGGAAATTATTGGCATAAATTGCTATTGTGCATTACTAATTTTAATGATATGTAAGATTATTTATCATTCAATATATAGATAGATAAAGGAAACTATCAGAAGTTGGTACTGTGTATTACTAATTTTAATGATATGTAAGATTATTTATCATTCAATATATAGATAGATAAAGGAAACTATCAGAAGTTGGTACTGTGTATTACTAATTTTAATGATATATAAGATTATTTATCATTCAATATATAGATAGATAAAGGAAACTATCAGCAGAAGTTGGCATTGTGCATTACTAATTTTAATGATATGTAAGATTATTTATCATTCAATATATAGATAGATAAAGGAAACTATCAGCAGAAGTTGGTATTGTGCATTACTTTTTTGACATATAATATTATATATCATTAAATATTTAGATATATAGATATATAAATTGCTCTTGTGTGTTACTACTTTTAATGATATATAAGGTCATATATCATTCAATACATATAAAGAAAACTATCAGCATAAGTTGGTATTGTGCATTACTAATTTTAATGATATGTAAGGTTATGTGTCATTCAATATATAGAATATAATCTATATAAAATAAAGACAGAATATTTCTATATTTCTAGATATAGATTATATTTCTATAGAATATTTCTATATTTCTACATTTCTCTATATAGAAATATCTGAAAGAAATACAGATTATTTCTGTATATAGAAATATAGAGTATATATAATATATATAATATGAATAAATATAGACTATTTCTGTATATAGAAATATGGAGCATATAAAATATACATAACATAAAGAAATATAAAACATTTCTATATATAGAAATATAGAGCATATATAATATATATAAAATAAAGGACAAGGGGCAGTGGGTTTAAACTGGCAGAGGGGAGATTTACACTGGATGTTAGGAGTAAGCTCTTTACAGTGAGGGTGGTGAGATACTGCTACAGGTTTCCCAGGGAGGTTGTGGATGCTCCCTCCCTGGAGGCGTTCAAGGCCAGGTTGGAGGAGGCCTTGAGTGACCTGTACTAGCGAGAGGTGTCCCTGCCTATGGCAGGGGGTTGGAACTAGATGATCCTTGAAGTCCCTTCCAACCTTACCATTCTATGATTCTATAGAAATATAGAGTATATACAATATATATAATAAAGAAATATATAATATATTATGCATATATAATATGCATAATAAAGAAATATAGATTATTTCTATATATAGAATATATAGAACATATATGAAATAAATAGAGAATATTTCTAAATATAAAAATATAGAGTATATATAATATATGTAATATAAAGAAATAGAGATTATTTCTATATATATAAATATAGAGTATATGTAATATATACAAAATAAAGAAATAGAGAATATTTCTAAATATAGAAATATAGAGTATATATAATACATATAATATAAAGAAATA
>VWZE01014430.1:960604-975808 GCA_013396675.1 Eubucco bourcierii | reverse complement strand
CTATATATAGAAATATAGAGCATATATAATATATATGAAATAAAGAAATGTAGAATATTTCTATATATAGAAATATATAGTATATATAATATAAAGAAATAGAGATTATTTATTTATACAGAAATATAGAGTATATATATTTTTTTATATCTATATATAATATAAAGAAACTTTATAAATAAGTTTCATCCAATTAGAATCATTGACTCAGCATGGCATGTTTAAACAGCCTGTCAAAAGCCACACAACAGACAATCCAAGATGCACAAATACAGAGCAAATACACCCAAAGCTACATAGCACAGAGCTTTTATTTAGGTTGTGAAACACAGGTGAAGGCTACTGGGAGGAAAATGGGGTTGCAGCTCTAAACCCCCAAAAAAAAAAGAAAGAGTAAATCCTGGGTTTGTAATAAGAGCTGAAGAGGAAGCCATAGGCTGGAACAGCTGGTTTGATCATTCTGAGCTGTTTGTGACGGTGCTAGTGCTGGGCTGCTTTCCTTCTGAAAATGGCAGAAAGGAATGTACTGGCAATTAAAAAAAAAAAATAAAATTTTTTCCCTCCTAGATTCTTATCGAAGTGGGAAAATCATCCAAACTGATCTTTCCTTCAAAAGTCTCTGTTTCCAAGCAGTCAGCAAATTTCCAGTGAATAAGGAACTTTCTTTAAAACAACAAAAAAAAAAAAGAAAAGAAAAAGAAAAAGAAAAATCCCAGCAGACTACAATTTGAAACCTTGTTCTTAGCCAAAGCTGTGTTTGTAGGTAAAAACAGCCTGAAGTTGTCCACTGGGGCTGTGCAACACAGTGGAAAATCAGAAGGTTAAAGACCAAGCAGAGTGCAGGTAAAAAAAAAAAAAAAATCAGCCCTGGAGTACACCCATGCTGTCCCCTAGACATTAACATGGCAGGTTCACCAAATTTATCTTTGTACAGAAGCTTTGCCTCATTTCTCAGTCCTCTTCTTTAAATGCAAATAGCCTGTTAAAGGACATTTTTAATAATGAGTTCTCTACTTATTTAACCATTTCATTCAACATCGCCCAGATTTATTGACTGTCAGAGCTTTCTTCCTTTTCTGTTTTCTCTGGGACTTCCCTTCTGGGTGAGGAATGTCACTGCTGAAAAACAATGTCATTTAGCTGGCTTTTTTAAAGCTACAATAGTTATGAACTCTAGATCATTTTTTATTTGCTAACTGACTGCTGCCAAATGCAGCCAATTCATCTGGTAGAAAGACTTTGGGCGATAGCTAACAAATCTGGGATATTCTTCGTTGGTATATCTGGCAGTAACCACCTGTTGTGATGCCAAGCATACAGTATGAAACATATCTGGATGTTGACAGACTTCAGTTTCATTGCAGAGCATCACTGCTAGAACATAAAAGTTTGCTTTCATATGTGTTGAATACCTGCTCCTTTCATTGTTTTCCCATTTGTTATTGCTTTTGTTGTCTTTAATTCAGGTCACAGTTGTGGTTACTGATTGGTAGAAGAGCTCTCTGGAGTCTTTCCACTGACTTCAGTGGTTTGGATGCTGGTCCCAGAGGTATAGGTGCACAAGGTTTTATTAGCTATGTATTGTTTACACAGCCCTCTCTCTTCCTGTGTGTAGAAATTTGCCACTTGAGACGCTGTCCATGAATCCCTTCCTTGAATCATAGAATCATAGAATGGTAAGGTTGGAAGGGATCATCTACTTCCAACCCCCTGCAACAGACAGGGACACCTCCCACTAGTACAGGTCACTCAAGGTCTTATCCAACCTGCCCTTGAACACCTTCAAGGAGGGAACAGACACAACCTCCCTGGGCAACCTGTGCCAGTGTCTCACCACTCTCACTGGAAAGAACTTTCTTCTAACACCCAGTTTCAATCTCCCCTCTGCCATTGCCCCTTGTCCTGTCATTGCAAGACCTTGTCAATAGTCCCTCCCCAGCCTTCCTGTAGGCCCCTTCAGATACTGGAAGGCTTCTATAAGATGTCCTCAAGGCCTTCATTTCTCCAGACTGAAGACCCCCAACTCTCTCAGCCTGTCCTCATAGCAGAGCTGTTGCAACCCTCTGAGCATCTTTGTGGCCCTCCTCTGGACCCCCTCCAACAGTTCCATGTCCTTCCTGTGCTGGGGGCTCCATAACTGTACGCACTACACCGGGTGGGGTCTGACAAGAGCAGAGCAAAGAGGGAGAATCATCTCCCTTGCCCTGGTGGCCATGCTTCTCTTGATGCAGCCCAGCAGTCAGATCAAAAGATGCTGAAGGAAGCTGCAGAGAAGCAGCAACCAGTTACTATGAAACTGAGTTTCACCATAAATGTCCTCTATCCACCCAAAACTTTCACCTTGGCAGAATCTGAGAGCCTTGGGTATTTATTTAGGATATCCATACATTTCACAGCTATGCAGCACCTGGCAGTACCAGGCACAGCCAGTACAAGTGGCATACAGTGTTGCCTTGTGTATGCACAGCAAATCTGATACCTTTTGGATGGATGCATCAGACTTGCTCAGGTCTTATGCCAGCAAGCGTGCACACAAATATGTAAGCAAGCACTTCTCAAGAGCCCTCAGCTGCTGAGAAAAGCCACTGAGAAAAATGTGAAAGCAGGCAGACTTCTTTTCCCCTTTCCAGCAAGAAACCCTTACAAAGAAGACTCAGGAATGAACATGACACTTTCCTTACTGTCATACCTGAGAAGCTCCGCAGAGAACTCAGAGAACTTACTGCATGTGATAAAGAGAATATTGAGATTGCCTCTTGCACAGGAAACAAACAAAAAAAAAATGCTTGTTCCTTCCCTTTTTTTTTTTTTTGTTTTAAGATAATTTGTTGTTAAAATATTTTGGTCCTGAAATAGGTCAAGAGCAATTGGGTCCTGCCTGATGCATTCTTCTCGCTTCATTAGGCTGTACTGTATCTTATATGATGCTACAATACTCTCTTCTTTGGCTGGGAGAACTCCTTATGGGTGAAGCCCAGGCTTTAGCAGAAAATGGGAACACAGAGAGACATGTTCTGTGGACAGCCTTTAATAGGCAAAGTAGCCTTTTACTCTGTTCTACTGAGACCTCACCTGGAGTACTGTGTACAGTTCTGGATCCCCCAGCACAAGAAAGACATGAAACCATTGGAGCATGTCCAGACGAGGCCACAAAGATGCACAGAGGGCTGCAGCAGCTCTGCTATGAGGACAGGCTGAGAGAGTTGGGGGTCTGCAGCCTGGAGAAGAGAAGGCTTCCAGGAGACTTTAGAGTAGCCTTCCAGTATCTGAACGCAGCCTACAGGAGGGATTATTTACATAGTCTTGTAACGACAGGACGAGGAATAATGGGTTTAAACTGGCAGAGGGGAGGTTTAAACTGGATGTTAGGAAGAGGTTCTTTGCAGTAAGGATGGTGAGACACTGGCACAGGTTGCCCAGGGAGGTTGTGGCTACTCCCTCCCTGCAGGTGTTCAAGGCCAGGTTGGATGCGGTCTTGAGTGACCTGTACTAGTGGGAGGTGTCCCTGCCTATGGTGGGGGGCTGCACTAGATGATCTTTGAGGTCCCTTCCATCTTAAACCATTCTATGATTTTATGATTCTGTAAAACATGGTATCTTAGGTCTTCTGAGCAGTAAGAACCCTGCCTGCCTGCATTAGTTCTGCTTTCTAGAGAGTCTTGTTACTGCAAAGTCCTTTCTGGTGAATACATTCAGCTTCCAATCAAAGTTGTGTTCATATATATCATACCATCCTTTTGGGTAACCCAATGAGCAAGTGTATGTTCATAGTAGCATTAAAACAGCAGTGTGTTAGGATGCAGAAGTGCAATGTAAGAACCTGGTGCTGATCGTATTACAATGCCAACATGCAAACAGAAGGTGTGACATCAGCCACAGAATGCTCTTAGCTCTTTCTCTTAACTTTTAAAAATATATAAACAACAGATGATATTCAGTTCACCTATGGAAGGAAGCAGGGACCTGTTTCAGAAACTTATATAAGTTTAGCATTAATTTTTTGTCTCACTTTCTCCTACTTTTTTTTTTTTTTAATAAAGGAGTGTAATTATTACTATTAAGGAGGAGGGAAAAAAATAAGAGCATATCTTTAGACATAAAATAAATCACAACTTCCATGTTTTTCCTATATTTCCTCTCTTCCAACATTTCCTGTAAGGCACTATCCCATGCATGACAGTGCCAGTAGTACAATTTTTAGAAAAGGTGCATAAAATCCTGGATAATTATGGAGTAAATTTTTTTTTCTTAAATAAAGGAGTGTAATTATTACTATTAAGGAGGAGAAAAAAAATAAAAGAACATATCTTTACACAAAATAAATCACAACTTCAATGTTTTGTCCTATATTTCCTCTCTTCCAACATTTCCTGTAAGGCACTATCCCATGCATGACAGTGCCAGTAGTACAATTTTTAGAAAAGGTGCATAAAATCCTGGATAATTATGGAGTAAATTTCCTCCTTAACTCTATTAGTCAGTAGTTGGCTTCTGTCCTGAAGCATAATTGTTTATATCCCTAATGTATGGTTTCATCCTGTGTAATGTAACTGCGGATGGTCTCATTATCCATATAAGTGTTTAATAAATCCCTTTAATCCCACTAAACTCATGCCTCAAAGATACTGTATTTTGTGGCAGCGAGTTACACATGTTAATTAACTACTACATAAGTCTGAGTATCATTTTGGGGGTAATTTTTTTTGTTAGAAGGTTCACATAAATTCACTTTGACACCAGTTGTTGATGGTTCTTTTGTGTTTGTTTGGTTTGGTTTGGGTTTTTGTTTCTGTAATGGCACCCAAGTTAATCAATCAGCTAGAGAAAAAAAACAACTAGTGTTTTCCAAACAGTTAATTTTAATTGGGTATTTTAAAGTATGCTCAGGAAATGGATGCCTGCTCTGTCTTCAGCAGAGGTGCCATCAGAGAGCAGAATTACTCTTATCTCTTTCATGCACAGAAAACACAAATCCAACCTGTGAGCCCATTTAAGGCAGGGTGTGACTTCTCAGACACCTAGCAGATGGTGCCACAGGAAAGCAGCACCCTGCCTTTTTTGAGTGGCAATGTCTTCCAGTTCCTTGGCAAATTTCACCTCCAATCTGGAATACAACAACTCAATGCAGGACACCATCCTGGACAGGCTGCTGACCAGTCTTCTGCCTTGCATCACTTGCATGGCAAGCATGCTCTGCTCTGGCCGTAGAATAGATTCATGGATTCATAGAATGGTTTAGAAGAGAGGGGGCCTTAAAGATCACCTGCTTCCAACTCCCCTGCCAAAGGCACAGACACCTTCCACTAGACTAGGCTGCTCAAGTCCTCATCCAACCTGTTCTTGAGCAGCTACAGGTCTATCATGCCCTCCCTAGGTAACCTCTGTCAGTGTCTCACCACCCTCATTGTAAACAATGTCTTCTTAATATCCAGTCTAAATCTCTCCTCCTTAAGCTTAAATCCATTCCCTCTGATCCTATCACTACAATCCCTTGTAAAAAGTCCCTTCCTGGTTTTCTCAAAGGTCTCCTTCAGGTACTAGAAGGCTCCTACAAGATTGCCCTTGAGCCTTCTTATCTCCAGGCCGAACAGTCCCAACTCTCTCAGCCTGTCCCCGCAGCAGAGGTGTTCCAGCCCTCTGATCATCTTTCTGGACCTGCTGCAGCAGTTTGATAGCCTTCTTACACTGGTAGCACCAGGTGGGGTCTCACAAGAGCAGAGTAGAGGGACAGAATCACCTCCCTTGTCCTGTCGATCACACTTCTTTTGATACAGCCCAGGATGTGGTTGGCCTTCTGGAAGGCAAGCACACATTGCTGGCTTCCACTGAGTTTTTCATCAGCTGACACCCCCAAGTTCTCCTCAAGACTGCTCTCAAGCCACTCTTCACCTAGCCTATATTTGTGATTGGAATTGCCCTGGCCCAGGTGTAGAATCTTGCACTTGGCTTGGGGTCAGGTGTCCAGCCTGTTCAAGTCCCACTGAATGGATCTCTTCTCTCCAACATGTCAACTGGCCCACGCAGCTTGGTGTCACCAACAAACTTGCTGCAGGTACCTCAGTCCCACTGTTCATACTGCTGATAAAGATGTTGAACAGCACTGATTCTGGTACTGAACCCTAAGGGACCCACTTGTCACTGCTCTCCATTTGGACATTGAGCCATTGATTGCAACTCCCAGTGAAGCCATCCGGTCAGTTTCTTATTCAGCAATGGCCATGATCATTCACCTCCAGATTGCAACACAATATACTCCAGTCACCACATCTCTTAAAGAAGATGACACACACACAAAAAAAAAAAAAAAATCTTCTTTAAAACTATCAAGATGATGCACACCAGAAAAACTCCTCTTTAGAACCTATCAGCATCATATTTAGAAGATCTGACACCACTGGACAAATCCGCAGTGTCTTTAGGACACCAGTTCAGTTTGAGGAAGAGAAGCAGTCAGGGTTCTGACCTCTGGCACCCTCCACCTCTCCTTTCCCTCATCTCAGAAACTACCACTTTCTTTTCCAACCCAACCTTTACCCCTCTTATGAAACTAAGTTATTTCAAAGACTGAAGATTAAAGGTAAGCTATGTAAATGTTGAAGGTTGTGATATCTTAGGCACCCAGATGTACTGGAAAAAATACAGACTGATTTCTAAAAGAGGATTTCAGCCACCAGAAAAAAAAAAAAAAAAANGAGATAACACAAAAAAAAAAAAAAAAAAAAAAAAAAAAAAAAAAAAAAAAGTTTGGATATCCATGCAAAGAAGTACAAATTCTTCAGAAGCTCCCCAAAACATACAGATTGCTCCTTAATTGTTACTGAAAGCATTTTATTTATACCTTCCACTGCAGCATGGGCCATAGCTTTTTAATGGGAAAGAATTAAATCTAATGTCGTATTTTCCAACACTTTGAAATGCTGATCCTGCTTTTCTCCAGATACCAGCTCTTATGACTCAATAAAAATGTTGGGGTGGTGTTTGTTCCGAGGTGGACAACACAGAAAAATCAAATATTTTATTTACAAGATGAACCAGAGAGGATCTTTGGGTACTGCTAACAAAATGAGCCTGCAGTGTGCACATGCAGCCCAGACAGCAACTGAGTGCTGGGCTGCATCAAGAGCAGCATGGCCAGCAGGGCAAGGGAGGGGATTCTGCCCCTTTACTCTGCTCTTGTCAGACCCCACCTGGAGTACTGTGTGCAGTTCTGGAGCCCCCAGCACAGGAAGGACATGGAAGTGTTGGAGCGGGTCCAGAGGAGGCCGCGAAGATGGTCAGAGGGCTGCAGCAGCTCTGCTATGAGGACAGGCTGAGAGAGTTGGGGGTCTGCAGCCTGGAGAAGAGAAGGTTTCCAGAAGACCTTAGAGTAGCCTTCCAGTACCTGAAGGGGGCCTATGGGAAGGTTGGGGACAGACTATTTACAAGGCCTTGAGATGACAGGACAAGGGGCAATGGGTTTAAACTGGCAGAGGGGAGATTTAGACTGGATGTTAGGAGGAAGTTCTTTACAGTGAGGGTGGTGAGGCACTGGAACAGGTTGCCCAGGGATGTGGCTGCTCCCTCCCTGGAGGTGTTCAAGGCCAGGTTGGAGGAGGCCTTGAGTAACTTGTGCTAGTGGGAGGTGTCCCTGCCTATGGCAGGGGGTTGGAACTAGATGATCCTTGAGGTCCCTTCCAACCTTACCATTCTATGATTCTATGATTCTATGAAATTAAGCCCACTTTCCCATAATGGGAGTAGGCTCTGAGGGGACTGTAAGCTTTCACTTGAGGATAGTGTTTCCATTATCATTTGCTGGTTCTCTTTTGTTGCAGAATGGGCTAGTTTCCTGAAGTTGCCTGTCACTTTTGAAATGGAAATCATGATGAATTATGGCACATTTTCCTTGCTATGCTTTATCAAGCTCATTAGAGATGATGCATGGTCTGAAGTTAACGTAACAAAAGACCAAAAGCAACACAGAAGCCTCGTTTTTTCTTATCTCTGGTGTTTACATATGAAATGAAATCATCCTGTTCCACTTGTTGCACTCAACGATCACCTCTTACGTGCATATTGAACCCTCTCCCTATGGTCACAGTTTTCCAGTAATTAGGACACAAACCAAAATATTAAGGCAGAAGTCATGATAAAGCTTTTGTTCCTCACTGTCACTATCTCAGTCTAGATTCGTTTTGACAAGCAACACATATTACCAAGAAGCTTTTCATACTTCTCTGCATTTGTTCTGGAAGATGAGGTTTTAAGAGAGTGTATTTCTACTGAAACGACCATGTAACAAAAGATGTTTTCCAAGTCTCCTAGATGCTGATGCATCTCATACAACAAGCCAAGACTTTCATCCAAGAACTAAACAGCTGGGGTGTAGTTTTCAGGCACTTAATATTTGCATAAACACATTTTTTCGTTTGCAACTTGAAACAGTCTTTATATCAATAACAGAGCAATGCACCAAACAATTGGCTGAAGGGAAGAACTCAGGGAGGCTTTTCAGTTCTACTTATATGTTTTGGAGGGAATCTAATATCTGGAGAAGTGGGACACTATTTGGAGTAGCTGGAAACGTTTTGCTAGGAGTACTTCCTTACATGGGCCCTGATTCAGAAAAGCACTTAAGCACAGGCTTAACTGTTATCACGTGTTAAAGTGGTTTTCTGGATAGGGTCTGCTTTTAAATTGTGGCCAACAGAGCTAATCCAGCACTTCTGAAGTGGCCAGTGAAATGATGCTCTTTGATTTCACCAGATCTTATCTGACCATTCACAGACTTATCAAGTCAATAGTCCGGTACTAAAATATGATAATGGTAAAAAGAAGGTGGTGGGAGGGGGGAAATCAGCAAGGAGTATAGAAAGGCAAGTGTGATGTCAGAGAAAGAATGGTTCTTACTAGCAAAGGAACTAATTTGAGAGGTGAGCTCTTTGTGTTTTGACTAAAGTGGTGCAGTGCCCCACAACTCTCTATTGTAATTGTCCACAGCCTGACAAACTGACATTTAATCCAGAAGAAAAAGGAATTTAATTGCTAAAACATGCTGGAGTTTGTAAAGCAGCAACATGCATCTGGTAGCAGTGAAATGTTGCAGATTTGAGTCATAGAATGGTAAGATTGGAAGGGTCCTCAAAGATCATCTACTTCCCTGCCATAGGCAGGGACACCTCCCACTAGTACAGGTCACTCAAGGCCTTCTCTAACCTGACCTTGAACACCTTCAGGGAGGGAGCAACCACAACCTCCCTGGGCAACCTGTGCCAGTGCCTCACCACTCTCACTGCAAAGAACTTCCTCCTGACATCCACTTTCAGTCTCCACTCTGACAGTTTAAACCCATTGCCCCTTGTCCTGTCATTGCAAGACCTTGTAAATAGTCCCACCCCAGCCTTCCCATATGCCCCCTTTATAGGCCCCCTTCAGATACTGGAAGGCTACTATCAGGTCTCCTCAAAGCCTTCTCCAGGCTGCAGAGTCCAAACTCTCTCAGCCTGTCCTCATAACAGAGCTGCTGCAGCCCTCTGAGCATCTTTGTGGCCTCCTCTGGACCTGCTCCAACAATTCCTTCCTGTGCTGGGGGCTCCAGAACTGAACACAGGAATCCAGATGGGATCTGAGGAGAGCAGAGTAAAGGGGTAGAATCCCCTGGGCCCTTGCCCTGCTGGCCACAATGCTCTTGCTGCAAACCAGCACTCGGTTGCTGTCTGGGCTGCACTCACACTGCAGGCTCATGTTGAGCTTTTCATCACCCAGACCCCCAGGTCCTTTTCCTCAGGGCTGCTTTCAGCCATTCCCCACCCAGCCTGCATTTGTGCTTGGGATTGTAAAGCTATCTTCAGTCTGTTCCTTCTGCACAGGTAGAAGATGGGCTTGGAAAAAGTTCTGTTACCTGTGGCATTTTCTTACAGGAGCTAGAGAGTCTGCTGTACTTTTTTACTGTTTTAGGTTGCAGCCACATTTTCTGAGCTCTGCTCCAAAATGGAGACTATTATGCTGTGGTTTTATTTGAATTGCACATTTGCCATTGCAAGGCCTCTGAAAATAAAACATCTCAAAGCTGACGAAAATAAGGGAAAGAATCTTGTTTGCATTGGATGTGTTAACCGTGCAAAACCAGTGTGGTCATCTCAATGGTTAAATAATGGGAGGAAGTGCAAGACAAGAAAGCCAAGAATTTTTTATGCTCTGCTCCCACCTTTAATAGAGAATCACCTTTAATAGAGAATCACCACGAGCCTCCTCCAACACCATTAACTTTCCTCGGTGGTGTCTAGACTGTGGGGATCATACTTTGCAGTATAACCCACAGGTCTGACTCAACACCTAGCCACCCCTCCCTGTCTGAGCACTCAGGTCTCCTTCCTAAGGAAACCAAAATCCTCAGGATAAAGAGCCTGGCTTTTGCCCCAGTACAGATTTGGGATGTGGTCAGGTCATGCACCTGGACCCTGAAAGCCAGGAAATATCTGTAAATCTCACCACTCAAATGTACCCTTAGCTCCTCTACCTGCAGAGTGGGCATCAGAGCTCTCATGGGGAGTCAGAAGCTCTCATCACCTGTCAGAAGTACTGAGAGGTTTATTTAATTAATGTTTATAATAGTGGTTTGAGATGCCAGATGCTACAGTGCTGAGCTCTCTTCTGTGTAGCTACATCAATAGCTAAATAGGAGGGAAGACACTAAAGACATGCAAAGCATTCTTCGTTTCTTGCTGATGCAAATTACTGCAGGTAATTAAGAAAAAGCACTACAAAAGAAGGGGGTAGAAGTGAAAGCTTAAACGTGAAGAAATAATGACTTTTTTAGAATTTAAGTGAAAAATTAATCAACTAATAAAAAGAGCTTAGCATATTACAAGCTAACTCATTCTTTTATAATTGAAACACACGGGCTTGCCTCTACATTGCTGTGAAAAATAACCAATAATAGTACAATGCTTTTATTTCTTTATACCTATCATGTAGCATAATCATCATTTTGTCTCTTTGTGTGCATCTCTAAAGAGTGAAAGCTGCTAAATTGCTATTTGAAGAATCAAGCTAGCAGAGCATCTCCTTAGTCAGCAGAGGAACAGATCTCGTCTGGGCTGGGAGGCGTCGCCTGAAATGTTCAGAGTCAGAAACCCTGCTGGGGTCAGGACTCAGCTTTTCTTATTGATCACTGCCCTACTGCAGACAGACACATTTTGCAGACTTAAAGGATGCCATGAGGACTAGCATAGATACAGACATAGATGTAGATATGTCATATAGATGCATGGATTCTGTGCAATGGTTTTGGGAGGCACCATTTTAGCACGAGGTGAATATTTCTTTCCCCAACATCAGCAGCACTCCAGTTTCTCTCAGGATGTTTCCAAGCCCTACTTGGCCTTCCCTTCTTCACAGGGATTGGCAAGCCACCATTTTCTCTGTAATTCTCCACTCAGCCATAGCCCCATGAAGGCTTGTGACATGTCCTAATTGTGCTGAGCAGTATCACACCTTAATGACTGGCAATAACCTTTGGTTTATGTCCAGGTTGTTAATCCCTTTACAAGGGCTGTAGCAGCTGTCAGATGAAGTCAGGCATGAGTTCTGATTTTCCACTCTTGCATTTAGAGGATTTTTTTTTTTTTTCCTAAACTCTTGAGCAATTCTCCATTAGCAAATAGCAGAGTCCAGGTTATTTCTTCACTATCACTACATCACATACCTGGGGAGGTAAGTAAAGAATGAGTATGCTTCTAGATAATAATTTAGCACCTGTCTAATTACACAGGGATGTGTACATTACAAATCAATATTACACACTATAGGAATAAGGCCAGTAGGGACTTTAAGAAGTTGTTTGTCCTAAGCACTGCTTTAAGGCAGAAGCAGATCTAAACCATCCCTTACAAAGTTTGTTCAGCCCATTCTTATAAACCTTTAATACCCAGGAAGGCTGTGGAAACTGCTAATGTGCTCCAGCGCACACAGGAAGCTTTCTAACTGGAATCCTCCTCTTGCAAATTAAAGCCATTCCTAATTTCTTGTCCAATTCTGAGTGGGCATGAATAATTGATCCCCTTCCTCTTTATAACAACCATTTAAATATTTGAAGTCTGTTATCATGTACCTCCTCAGTCTTCTCTTTTCTAGACTAAACAAACCAAGTTCTTTCAACCTTTCCTCATAGGTCACTTTTTCTAAGCCTTCCATCATATTGGTTGCTGTCCTCTGGATTCTTTCTGATTTGTCTGCTGCTTGAAGCGTGGGGTCTAATGCTGGGCTCAAAACTGCAGCCAAAATCTCACCAGAGGTAGCAGAATACACAGCACACTCCCACTGCGTCTTGGGATGCAGTAGCACCAAGCTGTTGATTTATGTTCGGTCTGTAGTCCAGCTCTCACTTCTTGATTCCCTTTAAGAGGACACCAATAATAACTTTGATTTTACCCCTTTTTATTGTGACACTTTCAAGTTGTCTTCATTGAGTCACAGACCACCTCTCCACTTCTTCAGTTTAATGAAATTGTTTTGAATTCCAAACCTGCTCACAATCTGGCAGCTCAGTGCCATCTGAAAACTTGATAAGGGCATGTTCTATTGCATGTCCTAGAGGTTAGTGAATATTGAACAAACCAGGCTTAGGATAAACCCTTGTGAGATCTCTACTGACATGAGCACCCAGGTTGATGGAATGAATTGACCTGTACTCTGAGGAAGGTTTTCCAATGTGGAAAAGTGGTTATATCTATCAGCAATAGGAGCTAGGGGAGGGACAAAATAGTCAGAAACAGCAAAGACCAAAAGAATTTGGAGCCAGAATGCTACAAGATCTTAAAAATAGTAAATTATCTTGCATCTAAATGACTGTAATATGTGTTTCTTATTGCGTCTACTGCTGTGCAAGCAAAGCTTAATGTGATGTTTAGATTACTTTAATAGTTTTTGTTAATAAGGCAGTATTCCCTGCATTTTTTATTTCATTTTAGAATGAAAGCAGTCCAACCAGTGCAAAGGGGAGAAAATTATCTGGTGATTGTGTTTCTTATGTCTTTTATGCATCTTAGATATGTGTTCACTAGTAAATTGTGGGATGTTTGTGCACGCAGCTGTAGAAAGAACCTCAGAAAATGAAGTGCTTTAGCTTGACCTGGGCTAACAGAAGATGCTTCCCAAAATGCAAGCTTCAGTTTGGCCTGGATTGTATGGCTCATTGCAGGAAGAGCTTATTCTAGCTAGTGTTTTACTGTTCTTTTCTTTCTCATTTCATGAGGTATTACTGTATGCTTAATGTTCCAGGCACTAGTTACCTAAGTCTGCAAGAGAAACAGTGTGTGACTGCTGGTTTCAGTGTCAAGAGTGAAGCCTGTATGAAATGAGATGATGAGCAGCACTTAAAAATGCTTACAGACTTTCAGTTACATGAAAGGAAGAGTATGTCTCTCTTTCCCCTTTAATATTCTATTGACTTAGCCCTTTTCTTCTTGTCAGTAGTATGCTAAATAGAAGAGCTGATTTTCTATCCTGGCCACAGGTCTGAGAAGTCAATTTGTTTCAGCAGCTTTGATTACTTCCAGCAAACTACCTCATAGAAATTCACAGCATCCAATGAATTTCAGTAAAACACATCTTGAACTACATTTATGGCATGCAACTGTTTGATTCTAGAATTAAAGCACCAGAGACTATCCAAGAAGCATTTCCAGTCATGCAAAAACATAAACTTAAAGTGACAAGGGTTTGGTCATCCGCTCAAACACAGCCTGACTGAGAAAGGCGGCTAGTAAATGTGACATCTACTGATGCTCTGTTAACATGAAGACTGTGAATTGCCTTAGGAGACAGAAGTTCAGCTTTCTCTGTCTTGTCTGGAAGTCAATGAAAGTCCCTCTGCTAAAGAACCCAGCGTGAGGCACATTTCTCTGGCTTTTCAGTTAGCTTCTTGTCCTCAGTTTCCCTTACCGGCAAAGGGAGTGTCAAGGTGCTCACTCATTTCTTCAGAATGCATTTGTGGTCAAGGATGAAAAGTGGGAAGTGTTAGATAGTAGGCACCACTTAATGGTTTAAATTTGTATAAAAGGCAAACTAGAAAAGCCAGCACTCACTCGGGGCAGACGAGATAGAGCTTAAATTCTATCACACAGACACATACTGGGTCATCTGACCCCACAGACAGCTAATCAATAGATGATAATTCCCAGCCAAAGGTGCATTGCTAGTATCAATTTTACATGATATTAGATTTTTTCTTGGAAAAATTAAGAAATTATAGATCTGTCTGGAGAAGAGAGGAAAGCAGGAGACATTGTAAAGACAATTTGCCGTTGTCTTAAGATGACCTTAGGTGAGCAAAAGTCTCTGTTGGGGCAAGTCCAGAGGAGGGCCACGAAGATGCTCAGAGGGCTGCAGCAGCTCTGCTAAGAGGACAGGCTGAGAGAGTTTGGGCTCTGCAGCCTGGAGAAGAGAAGGCTTCAAGGAGACCTTGGGGTGGCCTTCCAGTATCTGAAGGGGGCTACAGGGGCAGTGGGGAGGGACAGTTTACAAGGTCTTGTAATAACAGGATGAGAAGTAATGGGTTTAAACTGGAAAAGTTAAGATTAGAGTAGATTTTAGGAGGAAGTTGTTTGCAATGAGGATGGTGAGGGATTGGCACAGGTTGCCCAGGAAGGTTGTGGCTGCTCCCTCCCTGGAGGTGTTCGAGGCCAGGTTGGATGAGACCTTGAGTGAGCTGTACTAGTGGGAGGTGTCCCTGCCTGTGGCAGGGGGTTGAAACTAGATGATCCTTGAGGTCCCTTCCAACCTAAACCATTCTGTGGTTCTATGATTATTTCCTCTTTATTAAGAGACAGAAACATCAGACTTTCTAAACTACAGTGGAGCATTCACGTGAGGGCTAATAGGTTAATACCTTGAAAATGTAAATGACATTTTGGTTGTGGGGAGTACAAAAACATTACCGAAAGAACGTGTTACATCTATGAAGAAGTAGTGGCTGAAACAGTGATATTTCAGAGACATTTTCTGGGCTGCTCCTGCTTTGGGTAACATGAACACAATCTTCCTAATCCACCACTCCTGCTCTGACATTCCAGCCTCATGCACAACCATTGGCAAACTTGGAACATGCATCCGGTGCATTTTTTTTGTTGAAATGCTACATCTGGCTTAGCTGGCAAGTGTTGTTATGCCTCTAGAAAGTAAGCCAAAGTGAAAAGAAAAGGGGGGAAAGGGGGGGGGAAAGGG
>VWZE01014430.1:905954-960040 GCA_013396675.1 Eubucco bourcierii | reverse complement strand
AGGGGGAAAGGGAAAAAGGGGGAAGAAAAAAAGGGAAAGGGGGGATTGGGGGAAAGGGAAATAAAAAAAAAATAAAGGAGGGAATCTTAACTACATGCAGAAAAAGATTAGTGAACTATACTGTCCTCTCTGTTTCCTGGAAACCTGGGACTGCATCTAGACCCTCTGGCTATTGGAATGATGGCCCCAGTAAAAAACCAGTCATGTAAGAGTTAATGTATGCAATGTACTGTAAGTATTTCATTAATTTGCTTATTAAAACCATGAAAAGCTTTTTGCCTCTTTGACACCCAAACAAAAGGCAAGCAATTGGGAGACTTTTGACCTGAGCTTATCAGATGACTGGTGTAATGCTGTCAAACCTTCCCCACTGCATGCAAGCAGGGTCACGTTTTAGAGGTGTTTATGACATTTTAAGGTTTGTAACGCCTATTTTTGTCAACAGGAGAATGATGCAGGTCAACTGGACGGGTTAATGAGGCCAAGCACATAAGGGAAAGCACACAAAAGAGATGAATATAGAAATTAAAAATCACAATTTAAATAACCTGCAAAGCAAACATGTTCTACCAAAAGCTAGAAATATCACAAGTTGCTCGTACTTGATCATATTTGATCACAAACCTTGGTGCCCACTGGCATAATGTAGACCTGGGAGCTGACTAGTTTCGGTTGTAAGGTGTTATTAGACAGCTCTGAAAACCTGAGGACAAAGCTGTTGTGAAAAAACTTCTTGCAGTTGCTGCAGTTTCACTCTTTTTTTGAGAGCAGGAATTTTTCTTGTCTCCTTAAATATAGCCATATTTAGCCATTCTAATGAAGAAGAGAAAAAAAAAAAGATGCCAAAATTCCTCAAATGACTTCAAAGTGGTTTTTTGGTTTTTTTTGGTTTTTTTTTTGGGGGGTGTGGGGGGGAACAACCTGGGTTGATCTTAAAGTTTGGAACCAAAAAAAAAAAAAAAGCAGCACAAGCTCAGATCATTTAAAATTCATTTAAGAATATTTGCACCATTTCCAAGCAACAGAGAAGTGAAAAAACAACTAACATAACACAGAAAACTTTTGTAAAATCTGGAATACTTTCAAGATGTCACAGTCTACATCTACTTTCTCAAGGTATTTGTGGCCACAGGAGATGATCAATAGGTCTGAGCTGTTGGTGTTTGGGCTTCTTCATCAGCACCACAAGGAAGGTACAGAGAAAGGACTTCTTTCAAACTTGATTTCACCACGATGCCTGAACTGAAATATCTCAGAGGGTTATTCTAAGCTTTCTGGAGGTCTACTCATTGGTTTGGTCTCTTATTCCTGTAGTAGGAGTTGGAGAACATTTGGCCACACGCCTGGATCAAAGCCTTCAGTTTAGTTTTCTCCAGACAGAATCCAACTTATGTGCTGCAAAACCACTCTCTGAATTGAACCACTGCACAGTAAATGGGACAGTCTAGGGGATTTGCTTCTCAGCTGCATCACTGCTCTGAATCACAGCACTGATGTGGATGCAGTCATAAAAGCCTCCCAAAAGGCAATTTGAAAAACAAGCATCCCAGAGGAGACATTACTGGCAATTCCTGATTCAGTGATAAGCTTGGTTTTCAGGATGGAGAATTTTTCTCAAATAGTTTGATTTTCTCCATGTATATATTCTACAATACTGGACAAGGTGTCATTAGCATCTAGGCTAAGTAAAGGGTTTACACTCATTTGACTTTTCCTGTCAAATTTCTGTCCACTAGGATTTTTTTTTTTCCTTCCCTGTAAGCATCAGATAAAATGTACAGGGAATAACAATATTCTTTGTGCAATTATTTTAGGGATTTTGCATATATTAAATGCACTGTGTGTGCATACACAGGCTATACGAGAGGGCTAGGAAGCATAGAGGAGTGTGAGATGCCAATATTTTCTCTGCTTGGAAAATGTAAAGGAATAGGTGTACACAGGGAATTTTCCCACTTCACTATATTAGTGCTTCTAAGCATGCATGAAAGGATCCCTGAATTTAAACTATTGAACACTGCAATATTTTGTTCAATCCAAGTGTTTAAAGTTGTCTGACTGAGACTTTTCAGAGAGCCTGGGTGAAGAGCCTAGGACAGGAGAAAGTCAATGTGAAAAACAAGATGTCACAATAAAACCAAGGCATGGATTTTTGTTATCCTTTTCCTTTCCTTTTTTTTTTTTCCTCAGAAAACATCAATGCTTTATGACAATTGAAAATTCAGAGATTGTTTTAGTCCCAGGTTCAGTGGTGGTTGCTTGGTTGATATTTCTTCTTTTTTTTTTTTATTCCCCCCTCAAGATAAAGGCATTATTATGATGGTATTATTATAATAATGATTGTCTTAAAAGCTTTCTTATTCCCACCTAGCACTTTCACAAATTCCTTCCCTCTCCCCCCTGCCTCAACATTAGGGTTTCTTGGAATCTTTAGCATTATTTCAATTATTTGTAAGAAAAACACAATGTCATTACATTTGAGTTTTTCCTTATGGAATTTACAAGGGTTTGAGGCTACAATCATTGCTTGGCTGAAAAAGTGCCAAAAATAAAACCAGAATCCATCTTAATAACAGTAATTAACAACTTCTTGTTAGTCTGATCATATGTGTAGGAACTTCTTTTTCAGCATCATTTTGAGGAGGAAGGTATTTATGTGATATCTTCTGAGATGACAAAAGGTCTACAGAGAGGGAAATTTGACTTTGAGGCTAGGACTAGCATAAGCTTCTCTAACTAAAGTTAGATGTTCTGCAGATTTCCACAGAAAAGTGCAGAAAAGCCCTCCAAAAAGAGAAAGACTTTCCCATAGGTCCCCAAATGCAGCTGAGGAGACAAAAGGTGAAAGCACATCTGGTTTTAGAAGAGCTAAAAGCAAGACTTAATGCTGTCAGTCTTAACTCCTGGCTTTGTTACCTCCTAAGGTGAATATTCATCACAAGCATACTCACATGTTGTACCAGGTTAGGTTAGTGGTTATCAGCACCTCAAGTGATACCTTTGGGATCACTACTACTAACCAAGATGGGTGGTCACACCTTCACATGCCGAACAAATTGGCACCAATATGCTACACTGTCTTTCAAAGACAGACACCAACAAATTTTTCTAGACAGGAGACAGCAGGGATCCTTACTGATAGACTTCAATATTCATACCTGTAAGTTCTTAATTTCTCTCTTGCTTACTGGAAATCATAGAATCATAGAATCGGTCAGGGTTGGAAGGGACCACAAGGATCATCTAGTTCCAACCCACCTGCCATGGGCAGGGACACCCTACCCTAGATCAGGCTGCCCAGAGCCTCATCCAGCCTGGCCTTAAACACCTCCAGGGATGGGGCCTCAACCACCTCCCTGGGTAACCCATTCCAGGCTCTCACCACTCTCATGGTGAAGAATTTCCTTCTCACATCCAGTCTGAATCTCCCCACCTCCAGCTTTGCTCCATTCCCCCTAGTCCTGTCACTACCTGATATCCTAAGAAGTCCCTCCCCAGCTTTTTTAATAGGCCCCCTTCAGATAGGGGAAGGCCACAAGAAGGTCACCTCAAAGCCTCCTCTTCTCCAGACTGAACAGCCCCAACTCTTTCAGTCTGTCCTCATATAGGAGAGGTGCTCCAGCCCTCTGAGCATCCTCATGGCCCTTCTCTGGACACACTCCAGCATGTCCACAACCCTCCTGTAATAGTAACTCTAGAACTGGATTCAATACTCCAGGTGGGGTCTCACCAGAGCAGAGTAGAGGGGGAGAATCACCTCCCTCGACCTGCTGGCGACACTTCTGATACAGCTCAGGCTCTGGTTGGCTTTATGGGCTGCAAGTGCACACTGATGGCTCATGTTGAGCTTCTTGTCCACCAGCACCCCAAGTCCCGCTCCTCAGGGCTGCTCTCCAGCCAGTCACTGTCCAGCCTCTATTTGTGCTTCAGATTACCTCGACCCAGATGCAGGACCTTGTACTTGGTCTTGTTGAACCTCATGAGGTTGGCTTGTGCCTACCTCTCCAGCCTGCCCAAGTCCCTCTGGATGGATCCCTGGCCCTCCAGCATGTCAGCTGCACACAGCTTGGTGTGGTCAGCAAACTTGCTGAGGGTGCACTCAGTGCCTCTGTCCATGTCACCAACAAAGAAGTTGAACAAGCCTGGTCCCAGGACTGATCCCTGAGGGACTCTGTTTGTCATTGGCCTCCACTTGGACATGGAGCCATTGACAGTCACACTTTAGGTGCAGTCATCAAGCCAGTTCTTTATGCATCCAGTGGTCCACCCATCAAACCCATGTCTCACCAGCTTGGAGACCAGGATGTGGTGTGGGACAGTGTCAAAGCCTTTGATCAGGTCCAGGTAAATGACATCAGTTGCTTGACCCTCATCCATTAATGTTGTGACCTGTTCATAGATGATTACCAGGTTTGTCAGGTAGGATTTTCCCTTGGTGAAGCCATGCTGATTGTACTCAATCACCTCTTCACTAGTCTCCTGTCTCCGTAGTGCCTCCAGGAGGATCTGCTCCATGACCTTACCAGGCACAGAGGTGAGACTGACTGACCTGTAGCTCCCCAACTCCTCCTTCCTATGCTTTTTGAAAATGGGAGTTATGTTTCCCCTTTTCCAGTCAGTGGGGACTTCACCAGACTGCCATGACTTTTGGAATACGATAGAGAGAGGTTTAGTAACCTCATCTGCCAGTTCTCTCAGTACCCATGGGTGTATCCCATTGGGTCTCATGGACCTGAACACCTTCAGTTTCTTCAGGTGATCACAAACCTGAGGAAAAGGACTGTGAGGTCTGGGTTGATGAAAAGTTCAACATGAGCCTGCAGTGTGTGCATGCAGCCCAGACAGTCAGTCAAGTCCTGGGCTGCATCAAGAGAAGCATGGTCAACAGGGCAAGGGAGGTGATTCTCCCACTTTGCTCTTGTCAGACCCCACCTGGAGTACTGTGTGCAATTCTGGAGCCCTCAGCACAGGAAGGACATGGAACTGTTGGAGTTGGTTCAGAGGAGGCCACAAAGATGATCAGAGGGTTGCAGCAGCTCTCCTATGGTAGACTGAGAGAGCTGGGACTCTGCAGCCTGGAGAAGAGAAGGCTTCCAGGAGACCTTAGAGTAGTCTTCCAGTATCTGAAGGGGGCCTACAGGAAGGCTGGGGACTATTACAATGCATTGCAATGACAGCACTAGGGGCAATGGGTTTAAACTGGCAGAGGGGAGATTTAGACTGGATGTTAGGAGGAAGTTCTTTACAGTGAGGGTGGTGAGGCATTGGCACAGGGATGTTGTGGTTGCTCCCTCCATGGAGGTGTTCAAGACCAGGTTGGATGAGGCCTTGAGTAACCTGTACCAGTAGGAGGTGTCCCTGCCTATGGCAGGGGGTTAGAACTAGGTGATCTTTGAGATCCCTTCCAACCTTACCATTCTATGATTCTATGCTTCGCTTATGATGGACAGTTCTCCCTTCCAGTCCTGTTTCTGTTTCACCCAATTTATTTATTTCCCATTTTTTATTCTTTTTTTCCCCCAAAAAGCACACACAAAGAGGTGAGTTTTAGTTGTTTACTTTCATGAATTTTCCACGTGCATATTGAGCATTTTCAGGGCAAAGCCTGACCGTTATCAAACAAAGCCTGACCGTCACAAAGTGAGATTAATACGGACCACTGGAAAGGTATGGAAATTCACCGAGTTAATGGTGAAAGAGACCATATGTCCTCTGACACCTTGACTTGATGGAATGCCTCTCCATAAATGCTTCCTTAATGCATCCCGTTGTGCCTAGGTGTGGGATGACGTATGGTCTGCCTCCATCCTTTCATGAGCTTTCATCCCTTTCATTTACAAGCCGTGTGTTCTCATAACGAAGATTTTTCAGTTTACCAGAATATGAGAGGAGGGCAATCAGGGGTAATTGTTCAAAACCTTTGTTACTTGCACATGCAGGTCGAGGAGTAATATTTGGATATTGGTGATTTTGGAAGCGGTTTTGCCAGGACTTTCCATAAATCAACATTTAACTCATCTCTTTTCTTAGCATCAAAGTTCAAAGCATTAGGAGAGATCATTACTGTTCTACAATCTCTTTTAAGCACCCTGCTCACTGATATGTTCTGATATCAGGAGTTGCACATTTCTTTATCAGGGCAAAAGAATTTCTAGCAGTATTATTTTTATTATTACAATCACCACCCACCCACCCCCAAGTCAGTTCCACATCCATAACAGTAGGGCCTAAATAAACAAGCAATGTACAGGAAGACATGGTCCCTGCCTCAAAATGTTTATGATCTAATTTAAGACAAGACACAACAAGTGAGTAAAACAAATGTTCGACACAGATTCAAGATGTAAACATACGGTAGATAGGAAAATGGTCATAAATTCCTCTATCAAAGATAACACCTCTCAAAGTCTCTCACACAGTCTCTGTAACATGAAACATGTCAAGCGAAACACACACCGGGACGGGAACGCACATGTTGAAAATTCAAGTAAAACCTAATGCAAACTAAAAGCTTTTTGTGTGTGTGTGTGTGTGTGTGTGTGTGTTCTCTAGCAAAGGCCTAAGAAAATAAAATACAGACATGACTGTGATTCAAAGAGTTGAGGTTTGCCTAGTGTGGACACTCAGAAAGTTTTTGTGGCTGACACTAAAACAATAAATAGAAAAAGGTGTATGTGTGCAGCTGTCCTTTGGTGTTATGTTATCTAGCGTAGGGGAGACATCTGGAATGTTGGGTTTAGTGTTTGTTTATTGTTTTATTGTTTTCTTTAAGAATGTAATATTGTCTCCTTTGGAACTGGTAGTGACTATAAGCATAACAAACTGTCATCCTGTGTGTGCTGGTTTAAGGCTAATTGGAATATTTTAAAGGAGAAAATTATATTATAGGCTGAGAAAACAATGATGATGTCTACTTCACTCACAGGCTTGCTGAGATGTATAAGAATAAGAACACAAACATAGATAAGACACTCTCAGTCTTGTCTCTGCTTCTCTAGGAGCTTCTGGCCTCTCTGCTGAATAATCTGACTAACCATTCTACTTCTAACTCCCCTGGCTGATCCTCCAAACCCACCTTGTGCACAAGGCAAACCCCTGGGGTGAGATAGAGAGGTGGAAATGAGGTGAAAGGGTGATTGGGAGCCCCTCCTGGGGACTCTGATTTCTGGGAAGAGTATTGTGTTTCTGTATTACTTTTAACTTGTATATTTCTGTAAATATTCCTGAATATTTTGTGTATATCTGCTTGTATATTGTGCTAAGCTGTAAATAGAGCTTCAGTCCTTAACTTCCAGTCAGCTAAGGTTAGTCTGGGTAATTTTACCAAGTGTAGGGGGGCAGGTAACTCCCAAACCATCGCACTGTGATTAAAGCAGAATGCATGTGGCATCTAGGGAGGGACACTCCTGAACTTGTCTATATTCAGATTTGTTTTGGAGCCATGCTCCACATCACACCCATAGACGATGCCAAGAGCAAGCTCTCTCCAGCTATCCTCATGCCTGGTTTTAGCACCCAGATACGTTCCTAAGGTCAGTTTACAACCAGGTTCCTATTCCATCCAGGGGCTTTGAAAGCGAGCTTGACACACCTTGTGGATGTTTCTCAGCTATACCTCAAGTCATTTGCTGCAATGAAACTCAAAGGTCACATCCTAAATTGGCCTCAATAAACAAGCTCAGGGGATGTCTCCATAAGTACAGTACTTTGCTCTGGCAGAGTATTTGGGCCATGTGCTTCTGTGTGAGTCACCTTTAAAGGTCTTAGAATAGTTGCTTATTCTGTGACCACCTTTACTTCTCTCTTCCCCTTGTCTAGTGAACGATCATAAGCCACAAAATCAATAATTACAGAGCCAGCTTTACCAACAGGTAATATTCAGACGCACAGGTCTGAAATGCAAACATAATATAGGAGGCAAAGCAGCTGTAAATTTATCTCCTGAAGATAACACCTCTCAAAGTCCCTTTTGCAGACTTAATAAAATAAAACATGCTGAACACCAAAGGCATTGCACAGCAGCCTGAACAGCATGTGTGAAACATCCAAGCTGTCTGAGCTTAACTCTGACAATCAGCAGGTTTTCCTTGGATATCCCCACTGCCAAATTAGCCAGAGTGAACCCCACACTGCTTCCAGTGAGAGCTCACTTAGCTGAGCCCTGAGATGCCTGGTCTTTGTGGGGCTGAATATTGAGATTACAGATTCTGCAGCTTCTTTTGCCACAGAGATTATTTCTGCTCTTGGGTTGGACTAAATTTCCCCTCTGCTGTTACCGGGCACTCTGCTGTGAGGCAATTCTTTGCTCAGCGTCCCTCACCTGCCTGCTAGCAGCTCTTACCACACAGTAGATATAAAATCCCACTGTGCAAAATACTCTATTCATCCAGGCACTTGCATGCTATTTGCTATTGATAAATATCAATATTATCATCATTAGCAGAGCAGAAAAATTACCGTTATTATCTCTTTAACTGGCTGCTTTTACAAAAGGGGTTGGTTTGTTGGTTTAGGTTTTTGGTGGATTTTTTTCTCTTTTTTTTTTTCTGGTTTTGAACTTTATTATGAAAAGACTGTAAAGGAAATAAGGAAGAAAAAATGAGCATATGAAAAACTACACTCAGTGTCTACAAACAAATTAAAATCAGATATGGAAAGAAGTAGCTCCCACAAGAGAGGATTAATGAGCATACACACTGGCCCAAGTTCTGCCCTTAGGTGAAATCAATGGGAAAAAAAAAAAAAAAAACAAACCCAAGAGCATATTTTTGGCCCATTACATCTTCTCTTACAAAGTTTTCTTAATATAAACCCAAATCCAGGGACCAGATCAACTCCGAAACCTCTCAAGTTTTCTCTTGAGCAATATGAAACCTTACAGAAAATAGTTTCTAATCGCACAGAAAACAGAGCACATTCAGTACAACTGGGAGCACACTGACTTCACACAAATGAAAGAAATAATCCCACTCCTTCTAATTGGAGAATATTTTTCTGGGGCACTGATTTTGTCAGCTGTAAAAATGATTAATACCATAATTCAGCAGGATACTTAAGCACATGTTCAGTCCATTCCTATTCAGCAAACCGTTTAAGTACTTAACTTTGTGCACATGCTCAGGAATTTCAGCATGTGCTTGTGGGCCAGATATGGGTGCATTAAGAGGTTGACCAGCAAGTCAAGGAAGGGTCTTCTCTCCCTTTACTCTACGCTAGTGAGACCATGTCACACAAATATTGTGTTCAGTTCTGTTAAGAGGGACAGTAAAATGCTAGACAAAGTCCAATGGAGAGCTATGAGGGTTGAAGCATCTGTCTGATGAGAAAAGGCTGTAAGATCTGGGGCTATTTAGTGTGGAGAAGAAAAAAAATCTGAGAGGGGATCTTATTAATGTCTACAAAAATCTGAAAGGTGGGTGTCAAGAAGAGGAGGATGGTCTCTTTTCACTGGTGCCCTGTGATGGGACAAAGGTCAATGATCACAAACTGGGACAAGGGAAGTTCAACCTCAAGAGCAGGAAACAATTCTTCACTTTGAGGGTCCCAGAGCACTGGAACAGGCTGCTCTGATAGGTTTTGGAGTCTCCTCTAGAGACTTTCAAAACCTGACTGAATGCATTCCCATGTGGTTTGCCCTAAGTGATCTTCCTTCCGCAGGGGGACTGGACTCAATGATCTCTAGAGGTCCCTTCCAGCTCCTATGATTATATGGACGCATGGAACATGAATGATGCAGAGCAGTTCTAAGCAGGATTCCAAGCATGATCCAGATGTCATGGAATGTGATGCACTGACCGCAGCAAAGCTTTGGCACCTCCCTTCATCTCGCCATGGGATGCTCTATGGGTACTTCTAAATAAGATTTGACCACATAATGGAACCTAAGGCAATAAGCTTTTTTCAGAACCGGTCACCACAAAGGCAGCCCAGTCTCTTTCCTAAGGAGTTATTTTCACATCAAGCTGTGTTCTGCTTTAAAGCAGCATCAACACAAAGATGGAAGCAAATCTGCCACTGTGCAATTCTCAGCCTTCCCCGTTGTGGAATCATAGAACTATTTTGGTTGGAAGAGACCTTTAAGATCAACAAGTCCAATCATTAACACAGCACTGCCAAGTCCACCACTAAACCATATCCTTCAGCACCATTTCTACATGCATTTTTAAATGCCTCCAAGGATAGTGACTCCACCACTTCCCTGGGTATCCTATTCCAGGCCTTTGCAATCCCTTCAGAGGAAGATATTTTTTCCTAATGTCCATCTTAAACTTCTCCTGGAGCAACTTGAGGCAATTTTTTCTTCTCCTATTGCTTGTCATGTGGGAGAAGAGACTGACCCCCACCTCTCTACGGACTCCTTTCAGGTAGTCATTGATAGCAAGAAGGTTGCCTCTTGCCTCCCAGCTTGCATAACTCCATTTTCTTTCCATGCCAACTTCCGGAATACAGGTAGGTTTAGATTGAGTCCTGCAGCCAGCACAGACACAGCAGGCTGTGTCTGGGAGAGGAGAATGGATGACACCATTTGCTGCAAGCACAGGCACAAAGAAACATTTCTCTCTTTCTAAGGGACAGGTGCAGGCACAAGTCTATGCCTGCAAAGACAGTAAACCCACAGGATTTGCACATCCCCTATGGAAAGATACTATTTGAGGAGAGCACGGTGAGAACTGATAGAGAGAAAAATCCCCACTGATGGTGGTGGAGAGCAGGAACAGAAAGACAGAGCTGGAGAAAGGTAGCTAAGCATATCATCAGCCAACCAAAAACTCTACAAAGAGTTAGCGTAGGAGAAACCTCCTTTATGCCAAACTGATTGATGGTGGTTACCATCTTGTGCAGATGTTCAGATGATCATAATGTTCCCACATCTAACCAGATGGACCCAAATGTTTCATTGTATTATTTCCCCACCCCCACCTCCAGTTTCCTTAAGCAGAGCAGGGTTCCATAACAGGTGTCCCCAGGATGAAGAAGACTATGTCCAACCCTCAGCTGAAAGTCAGCCCATACAGAGAGGGCAGCAGCAAACTGCATAAGGGGGAAAGAAGTCTTTTCAAAAATAGAAGTAATATTTAGAAAAACATGAAATTATCACTGACCGCCATAAAAACCTTTAGCCTGAGAAGTCTGGAAGCAGACTGATGTTTTGTTACAGAGTGGGAGAGGTTTGGTTTTTTCCCCCCTCCGTTCTTCAGACATCTGTTGAAATCAGAGCTGGATAAATACTTTCTGTTAAACAGCCTAAGCATTTCACCACATCTTTATGAATTTTTGAGGAACAATAACTCCAGAGAGCACCCAGTGTTCTCTTATATGATGCATATCCATTTGGATATGATTGGAAGCCATCTAATTTCTTTGAACATGTATGAAAACAGGTTGCTGATGATGTCTCTAAACCTTACTGTGAGCAGAATTGTAGAAGGCTGTAAGCACACCAAAAAAAAAATTGTCAGGTTATCAATCAATAACCTCTTACAAGCTCTGTAAGCAAATTTCTTACAATTGAAGCCTGAAACTGCTCTTCTTGTTTGAGATGATGGACTTCTACCAGAGTGGCAAAGAGGTCCTTAAAAAAATAATGCTTTTGATTAGGGCATACAATTCAGCTTTAGCTTTCTAATTAAAAAAACAACAACAACAAAAAATTAGCACCTGTAAGTAATGCAGTGAAAATGCAGCCTGAAAATTTAACTCAGGAGACTTCTGGCATGAAAAACTGTAAGCTGCATATTCGGGATGGGTGGCCCAAATACAGATGCACACAAAAATATTTACCTTTGACATGCCTGATGGAACACCAGGAATGAATAATTTCCCAGTACCTGAGGAAGGTAAATAAATAAATAACGATGTAATCTGCCTGGTTGTAAGGGAGTAGCTACAGATGAATAAAGATAACTCTGTCATTCTGCTAGAAACTTTATGAAGCACCCAAACTCTGTCTTAGAAATGGAACAACTCAGTTTGTCTCTTCCTTCACAGGGGACAAAAGGGGCACACTCATATTTTCAGTAGTTCTGGTAAAAATTTTGCAAGTAACTCTAAGAAATGTATTTTTTTTTCTTTTGATTTCCAAATAAAACCTTTCAATATGTTATGTAGACCTCCTATATTCTCTAGAAATATATCTAAAACTCTCTCAGGATGACAATCATAAACCAAGAAAAAATGTAAAGATATAAAATTCATATTCTGTAGGGCAATTTTCCATCCTGTGACCCAAAATTATGCAATTTGGCACAACATCCCTAATGATTTGTTAACGTCAATCGTTCATCGGAGGGGGAAATAATTGAATACTTTTATTAAACAGAGTAAGAATAAAGGAAATGGGAAAAATACACCAAGGTATTTGGAAAGGGATGGAATGGTCAAGGGAAGCCACGAGGTACAAAGATCATTGGTACAACAGGGGAAAACAGGGTGAGAGAAATGAGAAAAGAGATAGGAGGAAGGCCTGTGGGACAGAAGCAGAGGAGGCAGAGCATGATTTCCTAGAGGGAATATGAAAAACATAGAGGGGGGAAAAAAAAGAAAAGCCACAACAGAACTTCTTTGTTTCAATCTGATTTTTAAACCACCATCACGTCTGGGTCACAAGCCAGCACACCCTTACTACTCAAACTGGCTCTGCAAGTTTTTCCCTCTTTTAGGCTGTGTTACTGTGTTGCACTTTAAAACCAGTTTTTCCTGTGGTCAACAAAAAGTCAGTGGAAGAGAACAATGCAGCTCCAATTGCATTTTTGGCTTGCAGTTGATAACATTGCTGGAATGCATTTGCACCAGAATCATTTCTGGTAGACTTCTCTGTTGATATGAATGCTTAAGTTAATGATAAAAACCTGCACCATTATAGATCTGCTAGAAATAGTCCAGTCCTTCATGATTACTACTATTTTATTATTCTCCCTAATCTAAATTCAGAATTAATTTGGTTTCATGTGGAAATCAAGTCAGGGCAATTTCAACTACATCCAAACCCCATTTAACTGGAGATGCTTGCCTGAAGTCCCACAAATAAAAGGATTGCCTAGAAGAATTTTTTTTTTGGTTTTGTTTTACATCAAAGCAATTCATGTCAGAGATTCATTATGCTGAATTCATTTTTGTGATGCTGATTGTACTTGTAGTTAACTAGTTTAAGTAGACCAATAAGTCTACCCACTTCTATCCTGCAAGCTGACCCAGGTGAGCCAGTTTGAGGAGTTTGCACAGACTGTTTGCAGAAGTGTTTGTATAACAGACTGATTAATATAGACAGGCACTTTCCAGGGCCCACCAAACCATGTGAGTCCATATAGTGAGTTCCATGAAAACTTAGGAAACTTTCTTTCTCCCTTTACACTGGTCATCCCTGCATGTCTACTGACAGTCCTTTACTGCCCATTACTGGGAATGCCTTCCACTCCCTCTCTCACTCTACACTTCATGACTATATGCCAGAGTTACAAGGGTTTGTACAACACTTCTATTTTTAGAGCTTTGTTCCTAGCTCTTACTGCATTTTCTGAGCAAGATAACATCTTTCTCTGGAGTTTTGATATGGGTTTGTTATTATTTCCAAACTGATGAATGCAGCTAGGATTGGTGGAATCACCTGCAAATAACATGGACTGTAGTTTTTTTGGCATTTGCTGTAGCTGAGCAGTTATTTATAGATTTTTTTTTTCCATTATGAGCTAGCTGTGAGTACACCTGCAACACTAGCAGATAGATGGTTTACTTGCTGTGCCAGTTACAGGAGGTAGCAGTTAAACAGTGAAACACAGCACATTTAGCTTGTTTGTACTTATTTTCCCACTGGTTCCCCACTGTCCCCAACCAGTTTAGTAGCTCTCACCTGCTTGATATTCTTACAATTATTTTCATTCCAATCAAGGAATCCTAACAAAATCACTGTTGAGGATCATTATCCCAGTTCTCCATATCTATATACAAATGAACTACTAAATAGAAAGGTTAGGTTCTTTACCTGAAATTCCAACACAGTTTAAGGTCTCTTTGAATTACCAGGTTGGTAGCGTCAGACTCTATCATTAACTTGAGAGGTTAGGGGTGCAGGAAGCCCTCTGGGGGTCCCACCATGGCAGGGTGCCTCCACCATCAACAGGTCGTAAAATCAACACGGTTGGAAGAGACCTCCAAGATCATCCAGTCCAACCTGTCACACTGCCCCAGCCAATCAACTAGACCATGGCACTAAGTGTCCCATACAGTCTTTTTTTGAATGCCTCCAGGGACAACTACTCCACCACCTCCCTGGGCAGTCCCATCCAATGTAAATCACTCTCTCTGTGAAGAACTTCCTCCTGGGCTCCTACCAGGGGAGCCTAGACCTCCCCTGACACAGCTTGAGACTGTGTTCCCTTGTTCTGCTGCTGGTTGCCTGGGAGAAGAGATAGACCCCACCTGGCTACAACCTCTTTTCAGGTAGTTGTAAACAGCAACGAGGTCCTGCACCTTGGTGGTGAGAGCAGCGAAACAGATCTCCCACTTCTACACACATGGAGATACAGGGTAAATCTTAGTAAGACAAATGTTAGAACAAAGTTGCCTGATCCAGGAATTCTCTCCTGTTCCCAAAGTTAGGATCAGGACACTAAGCCCTGTAGGATTCTTCCCTTTAAGAGAACTGTTTTGCTTCAAAATGTTTGAATTTATCCCTTTCCCACTCCAAAATCTGAAAAAGCCTTATTAGCCACCCCGACAGCTATTCCTCCTTGAATCCCCCTCTCCTCCCTGCCCTCTCAACTACCCTGTCCAAAACAATCTCCTGGAGGATAAATTTTTCAAGAATAATAGACTTTTAAAAGGCCATGAAGATAAAACTTTGTAAAGAAGGAAGGAAAACCAACAATGGGAAACTGCCCTATCTAGGTTAAATACATATTTTGGTATAGGTACTATTTACGCAATAGAGCCTAATGGCTTCTTCAAAAGCCATTAAGGTGTATTAAGTAAATACATAATTTGGTACGTGAGCTAATTTTGAAAGCACATTGTTCTGTTTACAATACATTCTTTCAGGCCTGAAATCTACTCCTCTGAAGTGCCTGAAGAGTGACTCACAAATGGATCCTTAATCCGCAGCAAGGAAATCGCCCCCTAAAACCAGACCGGCTTCTAAAAGTTTACATAGATGGTTGGAAAGAAAAGAGAAAAGAATCCAAATGAAATACTAACCAGCTGAGTGCTCTGCAGTGTGCTGAGTCTATAGGATAAGTTATGCCACCAGTGACACTCCATCCACCCAACGCAGAACATCCCATCTGGAATACCACTGCATGGGAGATGCACATGTGAGGACATAGAATCATAGAATGGTAAGGTTGGAAGGGACCTCAAGGATCATCTAGTTCCAATCCCCTGCCATAGGCAGGGACACCTCCCACTAGTACAGGTTACTCAAGGCCTCATCCAATCTGACCTCCAGGGACGGAGCATCCACGACCTCCCTGGGCAACCCATTCCAGTGTCTCACCACCCTCACTGTAAAGAACATCTCTGACATGCACTCAGAGAAAGAGTATTAAAGCAATTATGATGGAAAAGGAGGATGGAGAGAGACTGTTTACAAAGGTCTGTAGTGATAGGATGAGGGGCAATGGCTTCAAACTAGGAAAGAGCAGATCTAGATTGGATGTGAGCAACAGGTTCTTTACTATGAGGGTAGTGGAACACTGGAAAAGGTTGCTCATGGAGGTGGTTGGGGTCCCACTTCTGGAGATACTCAAAGCAAGACTCAGCAAGGCTCTGGGCAGCCTGATCTATTTGAGAGTGCCCCTGCTGAATGTAGAGGGAATTGGACTGGATGACCATTGGAGGTCCCTACCAAACCAGGCCATTCTGTGATTCTATGATATGAAAAGTGATGTTCCAGGAAAGGTCATAGAAACATAGAATCAATAAGGTTGAAAGAGACCTCCAAGATCATCCAGACCAACCTATTACCCAGCCCTAGCCAATCAACCAGACCATGGCACTAAGTGCCTCATCCAGGCAGGTGTTCACTTTTATTGAACACCTCCAGGGATGGAGACTCCACCACCTCCCTGGGCAGCCCATCCCAATGCAGATCACTCTCTCTGTGAAGATCTAATTTGTATTATGTAGTATGTTAGTCAACTTACTAAATGACAACAGCAACTCCTGTTCAGTGATCCATCTGAGCTAAGACTGCAGATCCAAATGCTCAGACAAAATTTTGGATCCAGTTCTGGATTTTTTTTTCAGTTTATATAATCTACAGAAATAGCAAACATGCTGCTTGTCGCTTCCATAGAGGATTTTGTATTAACACTGAGATCTCCATGAACCTCTTCACTTTTAACTGAAGGTGAGACACAAATATCCTTCCTGCTTTTGGTGTGCACTTTGCAGCAGAAACTCTCATCCTATGATGAGTCTGCACATCATTACATATATAACTTGGCCCAAACCTCAGCTGTGCCCAGTGATTTAAATGTCAGATAGAAATAAAGATAATCCACACACATTTCTGAGGAAGGTTATGGAATTCCTTCCACTGATGTCAGCACATATTGCAGAAGATTGGAGAATGAAGAACAACTAACTAATTAATCTGTGTTTTATGACAGAGGGGAGCAGTATTTGGGGTTTTTTTAAGTCATGATGCAGGCTAAAAGATAAAATTTTAACCTCCTGATCTGCCTGAGCGTGAGTTTGGGAGGCAGGAAGTTCTGTGCTCTAAATCCAATTATCCAGAAATATTGACCTGTCTATTTATACAGATGACTACAGCTATTTATCCTAAAACTTATCACAGTATTGTCTGATATACAGAAGTACTTTTTTTTTTTTTTCTTTTCCATCCTACAGCTGGGAAACTGAAATGGAAAGAGATTAAATAGCTTACATCAAGTCACACAGAAAGCTGTTAGAGGATCTGGGAACCAGATTACTTCAGTTTTACCTCCATACCTTGATTGCAGGGCACTCCTCAGAAAGGCCATGCTGGTAACAAAACAGTATATTAAACCAGATGTGATTAAACTCCATATAAATGATACATACTAATAAAACATATTTCTTTGTCTGAGAAATGGGAGAAATTTAAGACAAGGAATGGGGTGGGAGGCCTAGATCGAAGGAATAATATTCAACGTTAAGAAAATGAAGTCATAAAATCTTTGTCAAGCATTGCTCAACTCTTCAAACCATATGGAGCATGACTGCTGGGCTTCATATAATGCCCCAAATGTTTTTCATTTTCAATTCCACCGTTCAGAGCAAAGGCATAGTGCAGTAATCCCCTCCTTCCGTTAACTACCAATTGTTTCTTTTGCCAACCTTTTTGCTTTAAAATATCATTTTTTATGAAGGATAATGTTATATAGTGGAAAACTGTAAAAATTTTATGGATAGCCTTGGTGCTGAGAAAATGCATTCTTTCAACAGTTTTATTATATATATATATTTTTTTTTTGTCCATTACACATTTACAGGGTTTTCTCTGTTGTATATATGTGTGGTTTATAGTTCATTCTAGACAAAAGGCATTATGTTAACAGTCCTATCATTTAGAACTTTAATTCACTATTATGTTTTTACCTTTTTGTGGGAAGAATTATTTTTTTTTCCCCCCTTCTTGGTAATGCTCGCTGTTAAGAAGAGTAATGGGTGATCCTAAAAAAGGTTAGGTGTGAGTAACCGCTCAGTGGTTCGAAGGTGTCTCTGAGCCACAAGTGTGGCAACAGCACCCAACAAATCAGATGGGATGATTTAACTCCACTGTGAGGCAGGCTTATATGCCATGTGCCCTCAGTCAAATGTTAACCAGTCCTCCCAGTCCCTGTGCTTCCCCCATGTCATTGCTGTTAGCCATCTCTAGCTCTCGTGAAGTCCCTTCATGGGTAAACCAAGAAGAAAAGTGCTCATATGAAAGGAGTGAAAAGCGTTTACTTTACCTTTAAGAGATGGCTATAAATTCGCTTTTGACATTCCTTCTTACTAACCAGCCCAGTCCACTCTTTTAAAGATTGACATTTCTTTGCTCTGCATCAGGCCTCAAGCTTTTAAATGTCAGTCTGGACTCCAAAGGTCTACTTATAATCTCTGCTGGTTCACAACCACCTCACTGCAACCCCTACCTTTCTTTGAAGCTGTACTCTAAGGCACAGCTGAGCTGCTGCTGCCACTTCTCTTTCTTTGTCCTGCATGCTCTGTTGAACAGTCCAGTCCAATGTAACGTGAGCTTATGGAACGTATCACAGTGCTAAGACAGCAACCTAGCCCAGAGACACTTAGGCTACTACAGTCAGAGTGAAGCCAGAAGATGAGAAACTAATACAACAGAGGGTCAAGAACACCAATCAGGAAGTGTGACCTCCTGAAAGCCTCCCCTTATCCCTGTTCTTCAGCCAAATGGTTCTGAAATTTTACAGTGATTAATGGGGTCCAATTTGAGAAGAAAATTAAGAGCAAGATTATTTTTATGGTATGGGATTTTGATATGATATGGTCCTTAAGTTTTCAAGAAGCTAATCACATTCACAAGCAATTAAATACTACAACTTGTCTTCTTTCTTTTCACCATATATTGATATTTGCAGCGACACAGAACTGCTATACTTACATGGTTGTGAGTTATTCTGAGATCTGTTGTTCACTGCCTTTCATACATGTTAGTTAATGGGCATTCTCTGAGCATCTTCCTTTCCCCTTAAGAGTAAGGGAATCCATGTAAAATAGTAATGGCAGATACTTTTTTTTTTTTTCATTGAACACCTCAGAGCAGCAAAGGACATTCTGTTCATAAAGAAACCTTAAATTGAGAATCTAAATATGATGGAAGCCAAACACTACACTAACATAAGAAGCAGACATTCCATAGTAACTTGGGTATACCTTATTTGAGGCTAGTTGGCTCAAGTTATTTATACAGTGGTCTGAAGAAAAATCTTCAGAGTAGGAGATCATACATACACGCTTAAAAAACACTCACAGAAACCTGTGAAACCATTTTTTGCTGTCTCACAGGTCAAAGCATTCCACTATTTACCACCAGCAACAATTCTGCTACCAGATATTGAGGCAGGGAGAAGAGGCTTGTCCGGCCTCATGGACAGTTTTAGTGACCAGTTGCTACATTACCTTTAATGACTTCAGGTATCTGTGCCTGCTAGTAGTTACTCCTGCCAGCTGCCTCTGCAGTTCTGCTCTTACATGTTGAGTAACACCAGCTTTCCAGAGTGTTTCTGTTATTTCAGAATGGATGAAGTATGTTCTGAATCCAGACAGGGTCTTTATCACAAAACTATTCTCTTCCATCTTTCTCTCTCACCTTAGTGCTGAAGGCTTTATTAGGATGAGTGCCTCAATAATGACACACTGGGGCTCTTCACAAGAAGACAAATGTCTTCTCCACCATTATAGC
This sequence comes from Eubucco bourcierii, assembly GCA_013396675.1. NCBI lineage: Eukaryota > Metazoa > Chordata > Aves > Piciformes > Ramphastidae > Eubucco > Eubucco bourcierii. The sequence continues at coordinate 940,638 of VWZE01014430.1, read as the reverse complement.
TTAGCAGTTTGGAAAAGAAGGATGAAGAGATATTACAAAAGGTGTGCAAACAAAATTCTGGAGCTTCCACTCCACAACCCGCTGCTTCTTCAAGAGAAAGTAGTGTGGGCTACGGAGCTATACCTTACAGCGACACATGAGGACCACAGCACCTGATAAAAGTTTTAGAAAGCATCAACCTCTCCTAGAAAAAGTTGGGTATACAAGGCTCAAACACAGAATGGGGAATATCAGACATATTTCCCACCAAGAGGTAATCAAGAAATAAGTAACAAAGAAATAATCTAGGAAAAAACTCGCACAGTCATTAAAGCACATGTAGCAGGATATTTGCAAAGGGGAAAAAAACCCTGAATTTCCATTTGCAAAAGAAAAGGCTTGACCTGTCAAAGCCAGACTCTGTAACTCCTGTTACTTTAGTGATATGAATGGATAACTAATTCGTGAAAATATAGTAGCCTTCCAGTATCTGAAGGGGGCCTACAGGAAGGCTGGGGAGGGAGTATTTACAAGGTCTTGCAATGACAGGACTGGGGCAATGGGTTTAAACTGGCAGAGGGGAGATTTAAACTGGATATTAGGAGGAAGTTCTTTACAGCGAGGGTGGTGAGACACTGACACAGGTTGCCCAGGGAGGTTGTGGCTGCTCCCTCCCTGGAGGCGTTCAAGGCCAGGTTGGTTGAGGCCTTGAGTGACCTGTCCTAGTGGGAGGTGTCGCTGCCTATGGCAGAGGGTTGGAACTAGATGATCCTTGAGGTCCCTTCCAACCTTACTATTCTATGATTCTATAAAACTCACTGCAAACTGTTCTCAAATAACCCACAAGCCAGATCAGAAATTATGTAACTAATAATTTGAAATTACAACAAAAAATAAATTAAAAAAAAAAGAGGAAAAAAAAATCAGCAAGAGTATTTTCAGATCATTCATGGAAAGAAGAGATTAAATGTCAGATAAATGATTCATTATGGATTATTCATTCAGCCTATGTGTGAACATGTGACTGGAGAAAACCAGTTACATCCATTCCCTACTTTTTTGCTTTAAATGAGGCATACTCAGTATAGACTATTGTTTTGCTGGGTTACAGAAGCATTTCATAAGGGCTTCCCCATTTATCACTTAAAAGAAAAAAAAGTAGAATTAAAAAAAAAAAAGTGAGGACAACGACCCTTCTGGAGTCTGAGTGCATATGTTCAAAGTAACTCTCCTGCATAAGCCAACAGAAAATTGGCCCCCAAAATGACTTATAAAGGGATTTTGTAAGACATGAACAGAACAGCATGGGCTCTGGCTAGGCAAAGAATTCAGAGTTGTAATAGAAAACATTTATTTGGCTACAGCTAAACATCCCAACACATGTTAGCATTTGCTGCCAATATGCTTCCTAATTAAGAACAACATAAAATCATAGGAAATCCTGTATCCCTGTCTTCATGCACTTTCCTTGTATCTTCAGTGTCCTGGCTCTGTTTCTCAAGTATAGGCTGCACATGAGAAAGGTTAATTCAAAAGTAATGTTTTGCCAGCCATTAACTGTGTTGTCATTAACAAGATTAATGTACATTCCACTATGCATCACCAAGTGCATTCCCCCTCCTGCCCCCACCCACCCTTTAAACAACTGCTCCTATTAAAACCTAATGAGCACAGCACAATTTAAAGAATAGCACCATTTCTGCTGGGCAAAGTGTCGTCTGTAAACCATATAAAGCTGCAGGATTATTAAGGATCTAATTGAAGGGCAGCTGAAAAAAAAAAAACTGTTTTCTCTTGGATTACGAAGTCTTGGCCATGTTTATATATTTTATCACAATGAACAGATTTCAAGACGAAGGACAGACTAGTATCTGTTTTTCTTCCTAGCACCCCTCTTCCTTCAATCTCTACTCTCCCCTTCATCTGAAACCATTCAGACACTCCTGCTATGCACAGTCCCCCAACCAGATTACCTCCAACTCATCATCCAATGATTACTGCACAGATAAACAGTTGACTGGACCCTTCTAAACAATCATGAGATACATTTCTTAATAAGCTACTCTTAGAAGACCCTAATTCATCAGCATAGATGGAGCCTGGACTCTTCTGCCTGGTCAAAGTTGCTCTGTTTTTCCCAGAGGAAGCAGTAAACAAATTGCTGGGTGATTATACGTGGTGTTCCTCCTTCATTTGTGTATCAAAGAGGCCACCACTTTGGAGATCATGAGATCAGCCATGAGAAGCTTCCAGTTTTTCATTAGCTTCTTCAGAAGTTTCATGACTTTTTTTTTTTCCCAGAAAATCCATGTTCCCTGCCCTGCTCTTTTCCTGCTTCCTCTCTTTACTTTTCTGTTTCCCCCACCCCCATGCCCCCAAATTTTTTGGTGTTTTTTTTTTCTATTTATTACCTGTTTTTCTTGGCTCCTTCTCGCTTTCCATTTTTCATTATTAGTTCTTTATGATCTTCTGTTTCCTTTTTTTTTTTTTTTTTGTTCTCTGTCATGGCTGCTCTCCCAGTTGTTCTCCTCTGGGGCCCTGAGTTTCCCTCAGCTAATGAAACAAGAGCTGCCTACCTCCCTTGCTTTTGCAATCCAGCTGTTTCCTTTTTAAAATATAAACTCATCTTTATTCAGTGAAGTTCCTGTGCAGGGTCTGATCCTTTAAGAGGAGATTGAATTTTTGTGACAGAGAGAGGGAGGGAAAAAATAAACTTTGTTGGAGGAAAAGCCCTTTGGGTAGAAATTCAACCAGCTTTCTCTTTTAGAGGCAAAGTGAACTGGGTCGTTATTTTACTTAGCACCTCTTGGCACCTTGACACTGCAGAAGTCTCCTTGACAGTCTCCCCTCCCTTTTCCTCCTTCAGCTCCTAAAACCTCCCACCTTGAAAGCTTAACGTTTCCTGGCCTCTGTGGAAGTGTAGCCTAACTAACACCACAAACCTGGATTTTATATGATTAGTTAGTGAAAACTTGCCAACTTTAGGCGCAGCCTGCCAAGTCAAGTCAATTTGCTGTGATGCTTTGACTGTGCAAGTAGGTCTTAATCCCCCTTTAATCTCCAGTGTACCCTTGACATCATGGAAATTACTTACAAAGCTAATGTCATCAGATGATCCATGTTAGCTATTTCAGTGAATGTTCTTCTGCACAATAGAGCAAGTTTACCTTGTAAGACACAGGCCTCAAAATATTTTTGCTTAATGAGCCCAGCAGATATCATCTTACAAATGGGGAATGAAAACTCCTTCTTCTGCACTGTAACTCCCCAGGCCTCATGTGACTTGGAACTTACATGCTAGCCAGGCATCAGGTCAGTGTATTTTATTTCATGTCTGGTTGATTGGATAAAGAGATTTACATAGTAGCCACAACAGCTATGAGTTATTGGGAAGGCAACTTTCTCTTTCCAATTCTGCAAGGCCACTCCCATGCTTAAAGCCTTTGACCGACAGAAAAAGTTCTACCAGAACCGCGTCTGATCCTGTGTTCAGTCCTCAAGGACAGAAAGGACCCAGAAGGATAGTGCCATGTGGCACATGTGGCAACCAAAGTGAAAACTAAGGTGTCTAATAGCAAGGAGTTAACTCGTGATGTCCTTCATCTCAAAAGTACCCAAAGTGCCTCGTGAACCTTCAAAAACGCTCTGCAACCTACATAAAAGGATCATTTTACCTACTGCAAGAGCATTGCCGGTGCTGGAAGAGGGGCAGGATGCACATCTGCGGGGAAGCCTACACTGCTGCTGCCCTGCTCTTAAGGCTAAGTCTAGGGCCTAAGACAGGAAGTGTGAAAGGAAGTCTATGTCCTCTTGCATCTATAGGAGCCATTCATGATTTGAAGAGGAGCAGGGTCACTGGGGTCAGCAGTCTCCTGTAAAAGGAAGAAAGCCTAGAGGACTAATTTTAAAGGTCTGCTTGCTCTTGTGTCAGGGTAGTAGTCTGCAAAGACAGTTTGTGATTAAAGAGTGACTCATTAATGTCTTAGAGGGAAGAGAAGCACTTATGAATGCTTCTTCCTGGATCACTTAAGAGGATTTTAGGAGTTGTCTCATCCTAGTACCATTCTACCTGTTCCTCACTCTAGTTTGACATTGCCCTTCAGAAGCCAAGGAGATGTCTAACATTATTTGTCTGGGAACAAGACCACAGATTTCATTTGTGATAAAGGATGAAAAAGCTAACACATGGCAGAACATCTATAAGCAGCCAGACCCTGAGAAAAAAAAAAAAAAAACACTAAAAAATCCACACACATCTTTCAAGACAAAGGTGTAAAAGATTGTACATGTACTGTATCTATCTACAAAGTTTGTGCTTCAGTTACAAAGTACAAGATTGGATGTCCAATACCAGTAGTTACATTTGATTTTTAACTAATCTGAGAAAAATAATGCTAGCTATTCTTCAACATAAGGTTCCAGTCAGCTATAACATTGTTCACTGATGGAAGGAGAGTTTTTTTTTCTGCCCTACAAATATGTGGCCCTTGGGACAGAAAGTGGTGGCTCCATGTTGAAGGACTTTACATTGGAGGAAGAGAAGATGATACAAACCGAGATTCAAAGTTTACATGGTGAATAAGCATCTCCATCCACTTCACCCTGTGAGGGAAAAGGGAAATAAAAATTTACACAAAAAAAGGAAACCTAAGAGGGAATTTAACTAAGAAGTAGCCACCTTATTTGAGGTTCAGCTAAACCACGGAGCTAGCAGCCTCCCAAGTTCTCACAGCAATTTTTAACTAACAGATGCAGTCAAGCTTTCAGTTTTATATTGCTGTCATAACTCATGATACACAATCTTGGGTTGTTTTCAGAAGGTCCATAGAACGAAGCCAGCTTGCGATTTCATACTGGAGTGCTGCAGTGCTGCTCCACTGCCAGCACCTGTGCCCGACATCTGATCTTAGGGCTGGAGCACATCCTCTCCCCCCTCTTCCCTCTACAGGACTGGCTACACCAAGCCAGCAAAGAGGCATTCCAACAGATTATGAAGTACAACTATCTTGGCCCTCACAGCTCAGAAGAAACTAGACCTAATAGGAATTTCACACGCCATTCTCATGCATCTAAAGCAAGCTATATGGGTAGGACTGCAAGGCAGCTTCTGCCCATGTGCTCATCTGTGACCATAAGACACGCAGATCCCTAAATGCTATGATTAGGTGAAGGATAATGACAGGGACAACTGCTGCAGTGAAACATGGGATCAACAAAATGAACGCATTCTTAGAAAAGGTGGCAAAGACGCAAATGGGAGCCACTGATGCTTCCAGAGAATGGCTTGCATTGCTGAATTGATCCGAGGAAGAGTATACCTATTCCTGGGAGGGAGAGGGGCAATGCAAAAGGACATCATCTCAGGTACTGCCTCAGGAATATGATGGCCTCCTCCAAAACAAAGGCCTTTAGCTCAGAGTCCAGCATTTGGGTAGAGCGAAGTATGAGACTAACTCTAAGCTTCCGCAGCTCTAATCCTCCTGGGACAGTGACTGGGACAGCGAGAGGAACATAACAGTCTGTTCAGAAATCCCTCAGCACTGTGACTCTTTTTATAGATCCCAAAGCACTGGAATGAAGAATGGAAAAGCACTTTGGTGTCACAAAGTGCACAAGAGGGGTCACAACAGATCGGATGACTAAAGAGTGAAATATTAAATTCATCTTCTCCTGAACTGTTGGAAGGGGGGGGTGGGGTTGGTGTGGAGGCAGGAAAGGAAGTTCATTACCCTCTCCCAACTGGAGTATCCCAAAAGGCTTCCCTTTAGACAGCGTTTCTTCCTAGAAAACTTTATATTAGAGTCTCCATCAAAATGCAGCAATTTTTTAAAGAGAATCAGTGGGCATTTCCCTTTAGTTTTTGAGGTCAGTGCTCTGACTCCTGCCTCTCAGGCAGGTGGGCTAAAAGCAGTTAGGGTCAGTTCCATGAAAGTTATTCAGGCATCTCACTCCTATTGAAGTGTCTAAATATCTTTGTAGAAATGGCCTTTAATCTTCGCATGAGCTGTGATCCCAGCAGAGAAACCTGAGTCCTTTAGAAGAGACCCTCACTTCTGCCTGATCCAGGCTAATTCAAAGGATTACCACTCAGAATATGGTGAGAATGGGCTGTTGTGCTGTTTCCAGGAGGACAGAACTTTTAAAATATCCAGCTAACTTTAGACACACATCAGGCTCCAGTGCCAAGCTAAAGGACAGGAATTGCAGTGAAATCCTATTAACTGAGGGCATTACAGTCATTAAGTGAACCACCGAATGCAATTTTGTGTTGAAGAACAAGAGGAAGGAGCTAAAAAAGGAAACTACATCTTATGAGGGAAGGGAATTCCCTGTCCTCTCAGAGGCAAACTTCAGGTTTCAGTGACGTCTAGCAGGGGTTTCAGGAGCTAGGTGTGCAATAAATGACATGTGCTGCTTTTTTTAGTGCAAGGCTTCATGCTCAGTCCTGTTCACAGCCCGGATACATTATGCTCCCTTGTGCCCTTTAATGCTAAAGGGTACTGATAGGCTTTATAGGAATGCAAACAGAGAGCATTCCACCTGCATCCACCAAAGCATTTAAAGATTCTATTAATCTGATGTCTTAATTGGTTTTGAGATTAGGAAACAGCAGAGCCTTTGTTCTCACAGGCTGGGTGCTCTTCTAGAGAAGTGGTGGAGGTTGTTTGGTTTCTGTATATTGAGGTCATTGATGTGGCAGGGAAAGGAGCTGTACAGGTGATTCATAAGGGTCACCAATTAGAAGCCAATTTCTTTGGAAGCTCATGATGTTTTATGGATCAGGAACGAAAGTGCTCTGCTGTGTAGTACCTGCACAGTAGCTCTGTGGCCACGGTGTTCCTGTTCCACCTGTCCTGTTCCACTGTTGTCTGCCAAAAGTAGAAACTATATTTGCTCAAAGTTCAGGGTTGTTAAAACTGAAGAAAAGCATTGGTCCTCTTGAATCTTATACCAAGTGAATTAAGACATTCAGAATGGTTTGGTTCTTCCCTAACGTCAAGACAGAGTTGGAGTGGGATGAGAGCAAGATTATCAGAGGGAATAGGAGCAGAAAGGGATCAAAGTGCATTGGAAGGAAATCAAGAGGGGGAACATAGGCTACTACATTGTGTCTACTGGGTTGGTCAGGCAAAAGACTAGAAATTACCAAACAAGATGGTCCATAGCTACCAGTGTAGGCAGTCACCCTGCTACTCACCATAAATGTACTGAAGTAAGCAGTAACAAGAAAAGGGCATGGTAAAAGTGCTATCTAACTTGGACAATGCCCATTTCAAACCAGAAGAGAATGTGGTGGAGATAAGTTCAAAGGGAAGCAATCATAAGATCTAAGCATCTGTAAGTTATTTCATGGGGAGGTATCTAGAAGCACAGCTTGGATGAGTCAGCAGTGATTTAGCCTTAGGTCTGAGCTGGTAGAGGCGAGTCCTGGATCAGAGTGAAGCAAACTTTCCAAATATCACCTGGAAAGATCAAATTGTACAAGCAAGATCAGACCTGACTGCTGTACGGACACCATCTGATTTGTAAATGCACCTGTGAGCTCCAGAACACTCCCTCCCTTTTCCATGCTTGTCTTTTGGTACAAAATTCAAGGTTAATTATTTCATATACCAGGTAAGCCAAGTTAACATTTTGAGTGTCATTTCCCATGTATGCCTGAGTGCCTGCTGGGATTTGTTGCTAATAATGCCTCTCAACCATTATGCAGCCACAAGGAGTTTTACAGAGGAGCAGACACTTTATGGAGTGACATTGCTAAATCACCCTGTAGACTTCCTAGTAGCAATAGACTTTTTTTTTTTTTTTTACTTGAGTCTCCTATGAGCTTATTTACAGAGTCAATTAACAAAAGATAACCTCCCATTGTGCAATCATCAATAAATCAATTCTGTTAATACTATCTTGGAATGTCCTCCGCTATTTACTTTAATATTGTTGACTTTCAGCACTTAAGCAAGCCAGCACCATCAAGTTTCACTTGATTATGGGTTAATGGATTTTGCAGTAGCCATTAATAAACATAAATTGTTTTGGAAAATATTTAAGTTTGTTGAATTTAACTACTTGCTGAGCACTAAAAAGTACCCCTCAATGAGCACATCTGACAATTACTTTAAGAGGGACTGTCCCACACTGTAAGACTGCACTACTGCACCTGTGTATTTTGCTGCCTTACTGTTCTTACAGCTCTTCTGTCCTTAACCTATAACACTCTTCCAACTGTGAAGTCTGATTATTGACATAAATGTGTGTTAAGTCTTAATTAAACCATGCAGCTCAGTGTTTTTTCTATTATTTGATAGATTCCTATCCCAAACAGTCTGCTTATCCACAGAGGAAATGTTGCTGCATTGGCTCACAATGAGTAGCACTTTACTACATGAGTAGTCCCACTGATTTCAGCTCTGCGAGCGTGTATGATGCCACATCCATTAATGTTCATCAGCACAGAAGGGTCCGTTAGTCACGCTGAATTGTGCCTTCTTCCACAGCAGAATGATTTATATCTACAGGACTGCTCAGCATGAGCAAGGACAGTGGAATGTTTCCCTAAATAGACAATATATAGGCACAGGAATGGGGCAGGGTCATGTTAAGGAAATCCAATGCCCTCAGCTCATCCTGCAACTACCTTTACCCAAAACTCCAAGAGCATGCTGCTTTCAGGGCAAAATATAACTAATGCCAAAGCAGCAGTTTTGACTTTGTTGCAGGCTGTTTGTGGTCTCAGGCAGATAACATAACCTAGGGTTTTGGCAGGCATGTGTTTTAGGTTTTCCTTTGCACCCTTGACATAATGATTTTTTTTTTTTTCCCATGATATGGCTCCAAGGTAGCCTTAAGGACTTCTAGTTTTTCAAGGACTAAAGTAGAATCAGGAAAATTGGTTTAAAAAAAAGACAACATAGCCATCTTACCTTTGAGGTAAGAAATCAATTATTTCACTTATTCTCCTACTGCTTCAGAAGTCAGTAGCCTTGGCAGTAAATTGAATATTATGCTGCCACAGACAGCATCTTCCTTGTCAAGCATCCAGCTCCATTCTTCTCTTGATGATGATTGGTGACTTTAAAGCTCACATGACTTCTAGATAATAAATGAAAACTGTCATTGTTCTGGGGCTGCTGGGATTCATTTTTTTCCCCTTTCCTCTTCTTTGACCTCATTGTGATATATTGTCTACTTCAGGGTGTTTGGAAAGTAAGGGAAATACTAGGCAAGGACTTTTAAAGAAAAAACAGACCTCTAATTAGATCCCTCCAACAGACCCTGCAATGACCCTGTTTAGACAGACATTAATGGATGGGCCTAACTTCCATGATTGTAGTACTGTCCTGGCCAAAACTGAGCCCAGATGGAGGCTTTTTGCTGGTGCCCAGGCTCCTGCCAATCTTATCTTCAACCATGGACCGTGTGTCCCTGAAGTTCCCATTGCATCAGTGCTGGTGGTTGTGTGAATGCACTCTCAGCAGGGTCAGCTCATCAAACAATCTGAACACCAACATTTTTGAAGGATAGAAAAGACAGGAGGTCTGATTAATTTGACCATGTGCCTGGTGCAAATGTGAATTGGATTTGTGAGAATATGTAACTAAAACCAGAACTGCCTTTTGTCAACAGCCCATGTCTAGACTGACCATGTACTGACCAAGTAACTGCTCCTGTAACGATCTGCACATCTCTGCAACTCAAACATTTGACATTCATCGGTTCTTGTTTCAATCAGGAAGCATTTTTGTTTCAGTAGCTTTGTTCATAGAATGTCTTTGTCTCAAACCTCACATTAGACAGTCCCTGAACTTCTGGAAATTTCAGCCCTCGTAACTCAGTATAACTTCAAAACCCAAACTATGTTTCACTGTTCATATGCTTTTTGAGTTGCTCATCTGGGATATAAATCAGAATGAGCTTTCTGGGAGAAAGAAAATATTTTGTGTTTTTGGAGGCCTGTAGTGGAGCTGGAACTGAACCAGATGAGTATGGGGAGGCATGAGCAGAGCATGACAGAGGACTGGGAACTTGCTGACAAGGCATTTTCTTTGAAGAAAACGCCTGTGAAAGAAAGGAGTCACAGAGCTGGATGAAACATATCATGTGAAAAAGAAGAAATTCAGCAGCTTAGTTATCCTGCAGTTCACCCATCATCACATATAGGCAAAAAAAACGCAATCACACCGAGCAACACCTTTGGTTAGCCTGTTAAATGAAGGCAGGCATGAACACTGAATGTTGTCTTTACCTCTGCTTCTATGGCCGCATAGTGGCAGCTGGAAGGACACATTGGCTAAGGGAGACACAAAGTCTAGAAAAATAAGTTAGAGAAGGGAATAAGCTGATGGATCATATCTTTCGCCACAATTTAGACTGGGTATTGTTCTGAGCTCCTTAAGGGTTATATTTGACTCTCTGCATTAATTCACTGTGAAACAAAAATATTAAAAGAAATTAAATGACAAATAAGCCCTGTTCTAAAATAAAGAAATAGGATGCAGATGAAATATTTCTTTTAAATCTGGGAACAGAGAGTATGAATTAAGTGATATAAAAGGTCATGTAAAATGTATGGTAATTCCCATCATCTAGCGTCAGGGAACCCCAAGGCAGTGCTAACTATTGGCAATGACCACAGGCTCACAGGATGTTAGGGGTTGGAAGGGACCCAAAGACATCATCGAGTCCAACCTCCTCGCCAGAGCAGTACCATACAATCTAGCATCAGGTCACGGAGGGACACATCCAGACAGGCCTTGAAAGTCTCCAGAGAAGGAGACTCCACAACCCCTCTGTTGTGTCAGTCTCTGGGGCCCTTACAGTAAAGAACTTCCCTCTTGTGTTGAGCTGGAACCTTCTGTGCTGCAGCTTCCATCCATTGCTCCTTGTCCTTTCCCAGGGAGCAAGTGAGCAGAGCCTGTCCCTCACCTCCTGACCCCCAGCCCTCAGATATTTATAAACATTTATTAAATCCCCTCTCAGTCTTCTCTTCTCCAGACTAAGCAGCCCCAGGCCCCTCAGGCTCTCCTCATCAGGCAGAGCTCCAGTCCCCTCATCATCCTCATAGCCCTCCACTGGACTCTCTCCAGCAGATCCCTGTCCCTCTTCAACTGGGGAGCCCAAAACTGCTAGTTTTCGTTGGTGGGGAAATCTCCACATTTTTGAAAGTCTAAGGTAGCATTGCCCATACATGAGGAAACCAGCGCAGCAGTAACACCTCCCTTATACCACTGGTGCAACCCATACAGTACCAAGCACTCTGTTGGCTTTCCACAAATAAATAAGAAGACAGCTCCTATCCTCCCCCCTCAGTGGGGATTAATGCTCCTGCCTTCTGAGGTCACACAAAAATATGTATTCCAAAGCAGGAAAGTAATAATCATGAAAATTATTTTTGTGCTTTCCTATATATATGTACACACACACATATATATACGTATATATAGCAAAACCATGCCCTAACCACTCACCTTGTCAGTGTACAGGCATTTAAAATATCTCCCACCTGCAATGCACAGGACACATGGCTGAATAAGCCACTCTCCCACTCAACTGGATGGAGAACTGAATGATTTGTTATAAATAAAAAATAGTTATGGATGCTAGCAGTTCTTAATCTCTTCCTATTACATCTAGATCTTTAAACAGTGTTTCAGAAGATGATGGGATGTATGAGACAACCTCTACCCCTTTTACTCACTCACCCAAGTGATCCCCATCCACTTGGGTACAAAATAAGTAACGCATGCAGAATCTGTATTTAAATAATCGTGGCATATTAGAGGGAGTAAAGGCTAAGAAGGAGCTGTTCTGGTCCATTGGGTAAATATTATGATCTTTACAGTGGAAAATAAATGCCCAGCTATCTATGAAACCAATAGAGCTGTTCCAGTCTATCAAATTATAATTTGTGTTTTTAAAAAACAATTTTAAATGGAGTTGCTCTGATCTATAGAGCACATTATATAGCTTGGAAAGACTCTAAATACATATTTATCTAGAAAATTTAAACAGCTGCCTATAAATAATAAGCATCTGGAGGTGGGGAACGAGCCCTGATTAAATGTGTCATTGGTTTGCACATAAAAATCAGATGAACACAGAACACCACTTCCCACAGGAATATTACATTTGAGCCTTGTCCCTTGCCTCACAAGCTAAGATGTGTCAAGTTAGGTCAGTCTTAGATGAGAGACCTCCATGGAAGACCTAGTTATTGCAAGGAATGATGCTGACAATTCTGGTTTATGCACTGTCCTCCGAGTCAGCACTGAATTAATTTTCTGGCTTGATGCTGAGGTGTGCTGAGTTGCTGTCCTTCAGTGATATCTAAAAGAAAACCTACCCTCCACAACAGCAGCTCATTAAAGCTTCCACCACATGCTCTGCAAGGCCGGGGTGCCAACCAATGTTCTGAAGAAGTTCCAAAAGCAGCAATTAAATTGTCTCTCAGGTCTCCCTGCAGTTTCAATCGGATGTGGTATGCTTCTTTGGTTTCTACCCTGGTGTGTAGTGTCACTAGACACCATTAGACAGCTGTTGTGCTTGAACCTTGGGATAGCTCCGTAACAGTGGTGGGTGATGCTAATTCAGTGTAACACTTATCCAACTCACAAGGCTTTCGGTGGCTTAATTAAGGTGCTGCTTGAAAGATTCTGGGGAAAAAAAGTCTAGCATGTTATTATTTTTTCCCTTTTAGTCATATATTTACAATTTTATCAAACAAACTCAATGAAAAAAAAAAAACAACCAGGAGCACGACATGGATTAATGGTTGCAGAACCACTTGTCCACATCTCTAGGCTAAGATGGATTTGACCAAGTCTTGCCCTCTCAGTCTTTTAAGATAATAATACACTTTTCAAAGAGTATTTTTCTTTGTTTCCACAGTGCTGTAACTTCAGGTCAAAATGTCAGAAAAGCTTGATATTCTTGCCTTTATTTTTTTTTCTCCAGGTTTTGTCATACTGTTATTTAAACATAGGTTTTTGGATTTAATTTGACAATCTTTATGTAGTGGCTGGCATGGTAATTGAGTCTACTTGTCTTTTTCAGGACACCAGAAGATCTAACTAAGTCAGAATGTCTCAGTTACAGTCCAGATTTCTATTTATTACCTACCTCACCAAGGAAGACAAGGTGAGTTATCATTCAGTACAGAACCTGAAAGGCATTTATATGCTTGAAGTACTGTATAACCATCCTGTACAAAAGCACAGTGCTTGCAGCTCAGGCAAATCCCTTTGAAACAACACTATTGAGCCCAAATTGGCTATGCAACTGAGGGGAGAAATCTAGAAAGCTTACCTCCCACCCAGCACCAAAACTAACCTCTTCAGAGATTATTGATACAATGACTTATGACAGATTGCTCCTCAGCCTTACAACTTACATTGTGTATGATAAATTCAACATGAAGTGACAGTCACAGCAAGTGTTCAAGGCTGTAACTACAAAAAAAAAAAACCCCACACAACCTAATTTTTGCTGAAGTTAGAAGTCCAATGAACAAGAAAATGTGAACATATACCTACATATATATCAAAGCTGCAATCTCTGTAAATGCCATCACCATTACTTACGCCTGGGATGATGTTAATATTTGAAAATATTTCAATAGGAAGCCAATTTCAGACCTGCAAATTGTAATCACCAAGACAGTATTTCAAGGCTTTTCAGAGGAGAGAATGTTAGCGGACCAAGGAAGAAGAAACCTGCCTGTTCCACTTAGCTCCATAGCAGATTGGATGAGGCCATCCTACACATCAGTTTGAGTGGGAAGTGCCCTCAAATTCTTTTTTATCCTGGGCTACTGCTTGTCTTTTTAAATTAGATGCATTTAGTGAGCAAAAATATACACAGACTTTGTAATTGTGGGTAAAAATTAGCATCACCACTTCTGGCATTAATCCGAGCATGCCCCCACTGTAGCCTTTAGTTGAATATATGGATGCGATATCTTACTTGAGCTCAGGTTAACACTGAACATCTGAAGAGGGGTAAAAAAAGAATATTAAGATTTACCTACAATAATTATTTTGGAAAAGTATTTTATTATGCCTGCATGGTGGACCTATTGTTTGGGTTTTTTTTTTTTCTGTTGTACTGTATCTTAAAACAAAATCAGAAGTAAAGAATATCAGTGAGGATTTTTTTTCCCACTTTCACTGTTCTGTTTGGCTGAAATAGCCTTGTACAAATCTCTGTGAATTATTGTGTGGTATTTCATTTTTTATTTTTCATGTAAAATAAAAAATGGGTAGAAAATCTTAAGCTATGAAGAGTATTTTTAGTTTATTAAAAAATGTTGACATTTACTGGCCAGGAGCCTGGCATGTAGTTGCAAAGGTCATCAATGAGTAAACAGACATTAATGGTTAGCTGGATAACTGGTACATAAACAGGTCATATTAATAATTAACACAGAGGAAAACTGGCAGTTAACAGCAAGCTTAGTAAAATAGCTAATAGAAATAACTTTAGAAAGGGCAAGGACCAATATTTTTAAAGCACCTAAAAATTAAACCTAGAGGAGTTTAATTTTAAGGCACTCATTTCTCATTCTTTCTTCTCTCAACTTATGATCATTTTACTTTTTCTTTTTTTCCCCTTCATGGAACGTAAAGTTATTTGAATCACTGCAAAAAAGTATTGCACAGTTGTTTTTTCTGCAGTTGATTCTCAGATTGATGCTGTCTTGTTGAGAACTCTACAGGACATAAAATATTTAATGAACTGATTTTACCCATAACTGGGTTTTAAAAAAAAAAATAAATTTAAACCTCCTCCCTTTGTTCATTACTGGAAATATATAAAAAATATCAAAATATATGAACATTTGAATTTAACATTCCATCACTAGAGCTGTCAATTAATTCTAAACAAAATATCCTTTGCTAAAAAACTTTTATATTTTAGAAAAAAAGGTGTTGGTAAGTCCTGGCATTTCTCTCCCACATCTAAAAAGTGGTATTTTTTTCCTCCCCTACCTCAATTCCTTTCAGCTTCTCAACTCAACAGCAGCTTTCCTTTGCAGATCTATCTGTTTATTCCAGACCAATACCAAAATTACCATGAATCCAGGCCTCTCTCTTAGGTCCACAATTAGTCCTAGCTGACTTGACTGTAAATAGGTTCCTGGTCATTCAGGCTTAGGAAGTAAAAGCAGCCAGATCTAAGACTAATTGTATCTCTCTTGGCATGTATTCACAACACAAACATGGACAGAAACAAATCAGTTGGCTTCTTACTTTTCATCATTATTTTAACTACAACTTGTATGCCACATACAAAGGTACATGACAGAAGGGAGTAGAGTTTCTAATAATTCAACGATGTTCATTAATGGTGGTCACACTGTGGGCAAACACATGACAATATTTCTATAGATAAATATTACTCTTTTCTAGTGTGTAAAAATTGCTGCTTTTGAGTATTAAGTCAAACAAAGCTATCAGAACATTGAGTATAATTGCAGAAACATCTAAGATCAGCTGAATGCTACATTCAGAGAGCACAGCAATAGGAGGGAGGACATGACATCTTAGGCAAGTCAAAGAAATGTATATTGAGTATTTCATAATTCAACAGAAAGGGTTTCTGATAATGGGCTTGGAGAACCAGAAGTCTTCTGTAACGCTGAAGATATAATACAAAATACATGCTGCACCGGCAGCAGAAGGGCCTCCCTCCTTGGCTTTTACCAAAAATCATTAGTTTTCTTGATGATATGCAGAAGTCACTATCTTTATGTGCCAGCATATGGATTTTGCAAATGTATTTGTGTGCATAGGCAGTCTCAGGCTTGCAAAGCAACTCAGTTTTATAACTTGACTAAAGAATCCAGAATTAACATTTATACTGTCTCATGAACACGTGGCCATTTTATTCTGTGGTTCCTGTTCCCTGTTTGTCAAATGAGATCCACTTCATGATACTGAAGTCTAGCTCATGATAGTGAGCTATTAATTAATACCAGCTTTATCCACCACTCCAAATAGATTTCTTGTCACAGTGGAATATGAAGAGACAGGATATATGTACACACGCCCTTGTCCTTAATATTTTCAAGATGCAGACAACTATATGCCAAGTATGTCTCATCTTTTAGCATCTTGGTTTGTGTGACCTGAGGTTTGAACCCACCTAGAGCACTTCACTACCACCCACTCATGAACTCTAGTTCTGTCCAAAGACCAATACAGGCAAAGCTGGTACTAAAGGCCTCTGTTTGATCTATATTTGAAAATACATATTCACACAGTAGAAATCTCTGTGAAGGATGAAGAGCTCTCCATTTGGAGTGGGTGTTTGATTTGTTAACTGCTTGTTTCTGTGGCTCAGAAGATTCACTGTTGCAAAAGGTCAACAGTTATTGGTACAAAAGTCTGCTTAACATTTTCAGAAATAGACCATCTTCTGTGTGCCCAAATTCCTTATTCAATGAGGAAGATTCTCAAGACATTTAAGGCTACAGTGTAATATACAACCTGTTCTTATTCTTGGACAGCTGTATTTCTTCACTCTCCTCTTGCTTAACATGTAACTTTTTCTCATAAGTTTACCTTAAAAAAAAAAAATCCATCTTTAATTAACTATGCCATTCTTTAATCCTTTTAGTGCCACTAAAATACATACTGAAGAACTTTACGGTCTGAGTCAAAAGGGCACATTGGCAGAAGAATATTGCAGCTGTGTTGCCTGAAATATCTTAGAAAGTAGTGTCCAGAGGGAGTGGGAGAGCTTGGTAAAATACTGACAGATGTAAGTAACAGAGTCGCATTTTGGGATGAAAACCAGTTCATGGTTGGGCTCATTAAGAGCAATTTCTCTGTCTCTGCAAGGCTGCACGGAAATGGGGAGGTCTGCACCCCAGGCAGGCAGCAGATACCGCAGCAGCAGAGAAGGGAGACTCGCTTTGCACCGCTAATCTAGTTAATCCCGGTTATTTCAGCGTTCCTTCTGCAGCAATGCAGAGAGTGATGTGGCTGGGAGGAAGGGATGAGCCTGAAAGAGATAGCGGGCAAGGGCAGAGGAAGCAGATCCCCCCCTGGTCCTCCTGTTTTTCCAGGGGTGATCTGCCAAGCTGGGGTGACTCCAGCCATCAGGCCAGAAGAGCTAACACAAAGCGACACTTTTCGTCCTCTGAAAATTTTACGCTCAGCAGAAATAGCGAAGCTGTGCATGGTGGGACACGATTTACCCCCTAGGCCCCTGTTTGGCCATCCTTCCTCTGCTAAACCCACCAAGGAGATCTAAAATAGACACTCTCTGGAGCACAGGACAAAGCTTTCAGCTCCACCACCCAAGCACCAGCCTGCTGCTTCACTCAGCAGGGCAGGAAACTGCAGCACCGACTGGAAATGGCTGCAGGAAAATGTGTTCAGGATTTCAAGGAAGAAAAAAAATTATAAAAAAAAAAACAAACAAAAAAAAACCAGGAAAATAAACTGAGGTATAAAAATGTGAAAGCCATTAAAAAAAAAAACCCACCACTGTTTAAACTTAAAAATAAATGCTATGGCATAGTCACATTCTTTAAAAGCTTTGCTCTGCTCAGAATGGCTTTGTTATTAGTGATTCTTAATGCATGAGATAGTGGTTTGGAATAAATCTTTAAGTAATTCAAAACAAGGACTCTTCAGTAAATAGTTGAAATTAAAGGGGGAGTTAGAGTCATCTGGTTTCCATTAGGATGATAAAATAGTTCACTTGAAACCTTTTACAAGACGCTTTGTTACTGGGAGGTGTCTGTGCATCTCACTCCATCACTAGCCATTTGACACAACATAAAAGGCTTCAAAAGCCATGCTAGGCCTCTTAATCAAAAACTAATTGTAATAGATATTGGGGAGTGTTAACACTGTGACCGCTAGGTTGTATCTTCAGTATATAAGCAGGAGTGAACATTAAACACAACCCCGAGTTGATAGGGCTTATCAGAGTTTCAGAGCTAAGTGCTAAGCGCCGTGGCCCTGGTATCTCTGTGCCGTTGCTTTGTACCACTTTTGGAGTTAATTGCACTGTAGGACTTCATCTTCCCTGCAAAATTTATGGCTTCTCCAGAGAAATTGGAAGCCTGCTGAAGTTTACAGGGGTTTGGAGAAACCACAGGGAACGAAAATACAGTTTCTACTTCAGCATCTTTGCTGAGGAAGAGTTCTCCCTCGGCCCCTCCCCATAATAGAAGTGAGCTGTTTTTCCATCTTGAAACTGTACTTGCTGCTAATGCAAGTGGCAGAAGAAATGCAGCACCAGTTCCTTAAGACAATGCCAAACCTCACAATTGCCACTAAATTGGCATGCATGCTTGCCCGAGTTTCCTGTATTCCTCATGATGACTGTTGACATGAATATTCAGAGTGCTCAGGGAAACAGCTTTATTGATTTTACTGATATGGGGTGGGATCAGTTACTGATTTTAACTTAATTCATGCATTTTTCCAGATAACAGATGACCTTAATATTTACACATTATTGCACCATAATAAACCCAGGCCAGTTCTTCTTCTGTTACATGAACTGCTAAAAATAAGAGTTCAAATTTTTGAAGCAAGGAGCTTGGAACCAGGCTGCTGTACAGTGAGTAAATCAGAGACATGGCAATTTACTCCAGCTGAGAATGTAGCCCACAGTGTAAAATTCCTTGTTCAGTGCAGTAAAGTGCATTAAAAAGACTGCTGCTGTTATTTCTCATGAGTTCATTATAACCTGTATGCTACCGAACTCTCTAGACAGCTGTGTTCCTTTTTACTCCAATTTCAAACAATATAATTAAAAAAGCATTTGATGAAATGTAGACACTTCTACCATTTACACTGGAATGCTGGCACCATCTAAAATCAGCTAGTCTGTAAATACCAGATTAGGATCTGTGTAGCCAAGGTTTTTATTCCAGGAAAGCGTATTCAAAAGAAAATCTCAACGTTTCTTGGGGAAAGAATAAGCTTCATTTGTAAAACCCGTAATTATCTCAAATGTTCTGAGAAGCCAGGAGAGCTGCAAATGTTAAAACAAAACATAAGGAAACCGTTTTGGACAGTTAAGTGGAGGCAAATAAGGATGATGTACTTTTCCCCTATTAGTTTACTATATAAATGAGAAGACATTACAGAGTGAAATTTAATTAAAGTAATTGACCAAATTGCATTTTGTAGTAGTTATTGTCGTTAGCAGCCCTGACTCCTCTGTCAAAAGGATTTGCTGAAGATTGTTTCTAAGGAGTATTTATTATGAATATTAATCTCTCCAGTAAGTACCATCAACATATTAAAATTCATTTGAAGCATTTTATGGAAGACTGCAAACAGAAATGACTGGTGAAAAACAAGGTGTCTAATCATGTTAGCTTGGTTCACACATGGTTAAACCAGAAGTAGAACAGGGAATGGAAATGTAATAAAAGCTGTATTGGTTATATTATGATGAAAATGTGCTTAAAGGCTACCTGATTTCCAAAGAAATTCAGGCTGTGATATCAGAAACACTGATAGCTCTGCACTGTCTCCCTTGAAGAGTCTGATTCTTCTGCCCATGTGTCAATTCCAGCCCCATCTCTGACACCTTCTGTGAACCCAGCCTGGACTAGCAACAGTGCAACCAGCAGGAGTAAGGAAGAGATAGTGTCTCTGTACTGGGCACTGGTGAAGCCACACCTCAAATCCTGGGTTCAGTTTTGGGGTCCTCAAGCCAAGAAGGATGTTAAGGAGCTGGAGCGCATCTAAGTAATGAAGCTGGTGGAGGGTCTGAAGAACAGGGCTGGTGAGGAGTGGCTGAAGCAACTGGGACAGTTTAGTGTGGAGAAGAGGAGACTGAGGGAAGACCTCATTGCTCTCTACAATTCCCTGAAAGGAGGTTGCAGTGAAGTGGAAGTTGGTCTCTTCTCCCTAGTATCAGGTGATAGAATGAGAAAAAATGGCCTGAAATTGTGCCAGGGAGGTTTAGATTGGACATAAGGAACAGTCTCTTTGCTGAAGGAGTGCTCAGGCATTGGAACAGGCTGCCCAAGCAGGTGGTGGAGTCACCATCCCTGAAGGTGTTCAAGCAATGAGTGGCCATGACAATTCGGGACACGGTTTAATGGCCACGGTGGTATCAGGGTGAGGATTAGGCACGATGATCTTAGAGAGCTTTTCCAACCCAAATGATTCTATAACAACACAGCACTACTCCTCCATGAGCTTCAGTTCAGCCAAGTACTTAAGCACATCATAAGTCAGCAGAAAGCAACAGCTAAACATAGAGGAGCTCAGCCCAAGTAAGGAAGCCCAGCCAGCACCCATGGATAATGTCAGAGTGACCATCGACCTTTTCCCTACCTAACCGGGGGGCCACCAGGCCCCCCGGCCTCTGTCCCTTTCCCATTCACCTGGTGTGCACCAGGGGTACTCACCAGTGACAACAGGAGAAGGATCCCTTTGCCCAGTTGGGCAGAACTTGGGGCTGCTGCTTTTCCTGGGGCAGATTAAAAAGTGGAGTGGGCAGGGAAGGCAAAGTGGTCACACCTGGGGTGGGAGGAGACTCCAACAGAACCCAGGTGCTCTGGGTTTGGGGGCAAAAGGGTGGAAATGTGGGGTGGGGTGGAGTGGGAAAAACGACAGGTATGGTAGTGAAAGGAGGGAGATGGGGGAAAATAGAAGATGGAAGGGAAAGGAGGGAGACGGGGGTTAAAATAAATAATAAAAATGAAAACTGGACTGTTAAAAAAAAAAAAAAAAAAAGTGATCCTGCTCTGGCAGAGGAATTGGACTGGATGACCTTTCACTGTCCCTTACAGCCTCCAGAATTCTGTTATTCTGTGAATTCCTGTTTGATCTTTTTGTTTGGAGGAAGTGTATCATTAAACAGGGACACAGTTCCTACGGAGGACTTGTTTCACAGGTGCTATCCATGCTACTTGTACTGACAGCAAACAGCTTGGGTTCAGTATTCAATACTCCAAATTGTACCTGTCAAGCTCCTCTGTTTGCAGAAGGAAGAACACATTTTGTAATTTCTCTGCATGCATGAAGGGCCGTATAGAGTCATATTGATGTCTCTTCTAGCAGCTTAGATGACACAATCTCACCTCTTCAATGCTGCTCGACTATCTTGTTCAGAAAAAGAAGCAAGTGGAAGTGAGATGAGAAGGTAGGGACTGGCAATGAAATTAAAAAAAAAACCTAAAGAGATAAAAACTAGGAAATCTTGGCCCACTCCACAGTTTTCCATGCTCTGGAGATGTGATTTGAAGATTGATAACTGTATATTGGAGGGAGAAAAGGCACTTATAAAATTGACAGGGTTGCAAGTTGTAGGTTGGGTCCTGTTCAGTCTCACCTCATCCTTCCTCTCCTCCACTTCCTTGTTTTTGACTTTTTTTTCTTTCCCTTTCAATAAAACCATCTGTAACTTTTAGACCACCTGTGTTTAAAATAAACATCAAACAGCAAAGAAGCCCAAAGTATAGACAAGTTGGGCATCCCAAGTTGTGTTGCAGCTCCAGACACCAGCTTCTCTTGTCCTTTTAATAAAGTCTCAGATCCCTATCCTCTTAGCGCTCTGCCTCCGTTTTGCCAGGAGGCATTCCTTTCCCTTCCTTACGAAACAGGCTGAACATTTTCCCTGTGTAAACATTGTTCCACATCTGTTCAGGCTGAAGAACATCAGAGCACCATTTCTCAGAAACCGTTCTGGCTGTGTGTAACCAAATGTACTGCAGAGGAACCAGCACGGGGTCAGGAATTTCCTCAGAGTCAGGGCTGGGAAGAGTCTCTTTACCCCATTGCCATAGGTCCTACAATTACTTTCTGTATAGGGGTTATCCCCCTATTAAGACCAATCAATGTGACTGTGGCTGCACAATCCCTCGGCATAGAGCAGGGCCATGGTGGCCACTGAACTACTGGTCAGGATGTTAAAACCCCAAACTAATTCTACTCACAAGCAGAGTGAAAAAGAGAAACCATTTCTATTGCTGGATATTGCAAAAATCCTTAAGGGAGTCCACTGATTACACTACTGAGATTTGTATGAACTAACTAGGGTAAATAATTAGACTATATTTTAATTAATATATCAGTGCCTGCTAGCACAATATAGTTAAATTTGTGCCACGACTAGAGCTGAATGAAAGAAAATTGTCCTATTTGTGGTGAAATTATAAGCATGACCTTAACGAGAAAAAGAGAAGGCAAGAAAAAATTCTGCAACCCTTTTTTGTGCTGAAAGAAGCCAAGAGGTGCCTTTAGTTCACCAAGTGCCCATGTGCCTCTTCTCTAGGTAGCAAACCTGAATATGGCAAAAGCGTCTCTGGTGAACAGGGAAATGAGCCACACACACACACACACACACACATATATATATATATGTGACACAGATCACAAAAATGAGGGCTAAAAATATAGCTCAATTATTCAAAGTATATAATTTTTTTTTTTCTCCCCAGGCTTGACCTTGTTATTACATTGAGGCACCCGTGTCACCCGAAAGGGGCCTTCTTGCACAAACAACAGAAAAATATCTGCACATCAGCACGTAGGCTTTCCCCACAACCTTGGTCCCTGGCTAACGCTGCACTTTTGGGGAACAGACAGCTGCCTCCCCATGCAGCATTGGTAGTGATTTTGCAGAACCAAAAAAGAGATCCAGCAGACCTCTGGAGGGGTTTTTCCATGCCTCTGCTCTCCCTTTCTGCCAAGGAGGCAGTGCCTCATCATTTTTCCATCAGGAGCAAGGAATGGAGGAATCATTAACCCTTTGGGCTCCTCTCTACTGAAGAGGTGGTCTCTCCAACAGAAAAGTAGTGCCAGTCTGCTACACCATACCCACAGTGAGGCCAGGATCCAGAGCTCTTACGCAAAAGTGAAGTCTGTTGGAACTTCTTTATCTGGGAGATGAGCAGGAGCCATGGATAAGGGATGCAGAGGGAGGGCTTGCCAGCAGAAAGATGGGACAGTGAGCCCTGAGCAGCCAACTCTATGATGGCACCTAATGACCTTGGTGGCCACTCCAAAGACATCACAGAGGTGCACCAAGAGGTGAAGGGGAGACAGGGTACTGCTTTCCAGCAGTGAAGATCCCAACTCTGCAAAGGAAGCCCTGCTGCATTGGCTTCGCCAGAGAAGAGGCTCTCTGAGCCTACACTTGCTGAGGCGGCAGCTGATCTGTGCGCTGTGGAAGCCAGCGTGAAACACGAGGGCTTGATTTTCAGAAGGTGGGAGGCTTAGCACCTGCTGAAAATAAGACCCATTTAAGTTGTCACGACAGCAGCCACCTTGAAAGATTTAGGCCATGCTGTCTGGTTAGCTGGCCATTTCTCCAGCACTGTCGCATTTATCAACCCCCTTGCAACAATTCCCTCCCCTTCAAAAAGCTGTTTGGGTTTGTTTTTTTTTTTCACCTTCCCATAAAAGTTAAGATGCTGTATTAATTAATGGTACTGCTCCTCTGAATTTCTCCCACTTTTGGCCCACAGAAGGCAGAGCATAACCCCTTCCCTTCTGCCCCAGCATCACTTATCAAAACCACAGAGTGAAGGAGGCACCACACAGCTCAGCTCTAGCATTAAATCTTTCCTTGGATTCTCATTACTTTGCCAATAAGATGATCTTCCTCACACCACATTTCGATATATTTGACATCTGTCATAAAACTCAGGTCACACGTATCTGTCTTCTGGTAAAATGAGTCATCCTACAGAGACCCATACTATACTTTTCTGGTCTTGCCAGAAATAATTATTGATATATTGTCAACACATCCAGCCTACTGTATTAATAGGAGTCATAAATTACCAGTCCTTTTTCTTCCCTCTACCTAGCAAGGAAATGAGGGGACATACAGCAGGGAAGGATGTTCCTGGCATTTAGGTGATGGATCCAAACATGGTCATTTGCTGCTTGCTACTATATCTGCATGGTTTGATCACCTTAAACTAGTTTCAGAAATCATTCATGACTAGTAATGACTGACTTTGTCTTCCTTTTGGTATCTTTTGGTGCTATACAGTTTATGATCACTCATCAAGACAACTGGCTACTAACTCCCTAAAACTTGTAGGTGATAATGGTAGCTATTATGGGGTGAGAGTTTAACCTATTTTTGATACCTGCTAAGTAAGATAAGTGCAATTTTATTGTTTCACCGTGTATATGAAGTGCTTCCCAACTTAGGTATACTTCAGGATATTTTCCTGTTTTGTTTTGTTTTTTTTTTAATTTTAAATATTGCATGAGTAAAGGTGAAAGAACAGAGTGTACAGGCATAGCTAGAGGAGCCTTTCCCACAAGCAGTATGCTCCTGCAGAGCAGTTAGTGGTTTTAAACACTGCCACATTTCCTTCCTGGGATTGCTAAAGTGGGTTTAGTTACCACTTACTTATAGCTTAGGCTCTCACTGGTTCTCCTTGCTCCACATTATGGTATGAGAGGCACAAGGTCAAGGTGTTTAAAGCTTCTTCTTGCAGAGTCAGAGGAGCACAAGCTTTGCTTTAGAGCCATGAGCTTTAGCACTCCAGCTGGTACCTGGGAAGTCAGCGATAGACATCACATGATGTTCTGCTCCATTGGCTAAAGAAAAAGGCCATTAGACTTGTGTGATTAAGGTATGCCAATCTACAGCCAGGCAGGCTTTGACTTTGACCTTCAGCAGGTGAATGCCACAGTTTGCAGCATTTTACCTTTGCTCTCTGGAATAGGGACTATGATTGCCATGTTAGAGTCCAGGGAGAAGAGTGACCACCTCAGACTTTCATTTTGTACCAACAAGCCTCAAAAGGCTGCTGTACAGGAGAACATAAAGTACTAAAGACTTTGGCATAGAATTTTGCTAGGGATAGGACAGGGGAGCAAAAATCCACCAAATGTCCTCTATGTGCAGGTGACAACGTGGAAGAATATTCCTTCTTGAAGGACTCCTGCACAATCCTGATTCCCAGCCTCAGAGGCAAACTTCAAATCTTTTTGTTGCAACTTCCATTTGTTTGACCCCAACAGGGGCAATACCAAGAATGATTTACCCTGGCAAAAGGGACCTGCACATCACAGTAATGTTCCGCAGCAGCAATAATGTCACCTCAGTACTGTACATTTTTAGCCCTTCCCTATATACAGGAGCATTGAGAGCACCTCAAGCTAATTAATAAGCTGCTCTGTATCTTTGTGCATTACCTTTCCTTTCCCCCTTTGATTCACATATTTTTAGAAAAGAAGGAAAGGGGAAAAAAAAAAGAAAAGAAAAAAAAAGAAAGAAAAAAAGCTTCATTTTCCTTTTTTTTAAAAAAAAAAAAAAAAACGATGAACTGAAGTCAGGCACTGCTCACCTGCTCTCCTCATTGCCTCAGCAGTGTATTAGGTTTGAGGGGAAAAACGTGGAGGGAGCCTTTGCTCCTGTCACATCCCTCACCCTAAAACCTCCCAGGTCCTCAACAAGCATCAACTCCTTTTCCTTCCTCCTGGTCGAAAAGTTATGGTCATAACATCCTGGTACCTACCTCTGTACTCTGTCTACTTTACATCATTTTGTAAGGGAAAGCTGTTGTTACAAGAGGATTTGTTTTTCTCCTGATATCTCTGGAGATATCTCTGGTAACCTGGAGGGTCTCTGGGTTAACCTGAGTCTTCCAGGCTAACTGACTTTGTGGCACTTCCAGCCTCATGCTGTAGGCACCATGTGATGGCAGAGGTACACCAGATACTCAGTTCAGATGTTGAGTTCTTTGGGCAGTTTTGGGCCAAGAAAAGTGACATGAAGAGATCATTTTAAATCCTGCTAAGTACAGAACCCCTGAATTTGCTCTAGTTTGTTTTTTTTTTTTTTAATTTTTCAGGTTGAATTTAGCAAAGATAAGAGTACAGAAAGCCACTTGTGCTTTTCTTAGGAGGACGTTCTTCACAGACAGAGTGATTGCCATTGAAATGAGCTGCCCAGGGTGGTGATGGAGTTACCATCCCTGGAGATGTTCAAGAAAAGACTGGATGGGGCACTTAGTGCCATGGTCTAGTTGACTAGGTAGGGTTTGGTGGTAGGTTGAACTGGATGATCTTGGAGGTCTCTTCCAACCTGATTGATTCTATGATTCCCATGATTCTCCTTGGGCACAGAGCTCTGACACACCAGAGGACGTTGTCTTTCATTATTAACTTTGGTGGCATTTCAATTAAGTAATACCTTAACATGGGAAAGGAAGAGAATGAAGGGCCCTGGGAATTTTTTTCTCCTGTTTAATTGTACTGCATTCAATGTGTTCCAAAAAAAAAAAAAAAAAAACCCAAACACTATAAGATCTGCTTTTCAGAGACTACACACAAAAAGAAGTTTATAAACCCCCACTAGTTGAGGTAGTTTGGCAGCAGATAGAAGGATAGAGAATTCTCATCTGTCCAGGGAAATCCATCCCCCGCTCCTCCCAACCCTCTTTCAGCTCGTGCATGCAAGATGTTCCTGCTCACTTCATCCTCAAACATTTAAACACTTTGAGGACCACACACCTACAGCGCGTCATTTGCAGGGCTTTCTGAGCCGAAATCCAATGTGCATCTATCTGTGGGTGGGAAAGGCTGGATAATGTTACTGTGATAGCTGATGATAATATTTCTACCAATTGTTAAGCTTCCTAAGTCTCCACTTTGTGGCTGCTTCAGCGTATCATTTTCTGAAAAGCTCAGCCTTCCATGCCTAGGGAAAGGTACGAGTCAATAATGTGCTCATGCAAGATTATCTAAGAGCCTNGGGAAACAAAAGTCTCCCTTACACAAATGCACCTTTCCAAACACTTCAGGGGTCACATGGTTCACTGCAGGATTGTGTCAGTACAGCCATAAAATAAAGCAGCAGTTTTAAGCTGTCTTGGACTAGCAGCGTAGCAGGTACTGCAGAAACACAGATGTGGTACAGTCTGAGCTGCCTAAAAGCAGCTGCTTGCTTGTGAGCGCTCTGCTTTTAGTCCAAACAGACATTGGGGAAATGTGTGAGGGACAAAGGAGTGTGTTTCTTCAGTGCTACAGGGGGAAAAAAAGGCTGTGGGAGGAGAGACCATTTTGATGAGTCAGATTCCTAATTCCCTTCTGACCTGTAGTCAGGAGGAGTTGCCTCACTTTTATCTTAACATGCAAAGATGGGTGAAGTTAGAACAAAGAAAGGTGGAAAAAAAAATAAGTGGGCTTTTTTTATAAAGTGGGTTTAAGGAGGATCTGAAGAAACAGCAGTGTTAGTGTTCCTGGTGTAAGGACAAAAGCAAAAGCAAACTGTTATTCTGCATAACATGCTATTTCTATCAGAGTACTTATTCAAGCCCTGGCTTCTCGCAATCCTCTGCCCACCTTTTTTCCATTTCCTCTGCCACGGTGACTCTTCTGGGCTATAGCATGCCTCAAGTGATGCACAATATCCTCTCAGACTGTTAAAAATACCATTTAAGACCAACTTATAGTCCAGTTCTTCTGACTTCATCATCCTTTTGCTTCATATTTCCCAGCAGTTCCTCCTCTTCATCTGTTGCATCAAGGCACAAATGTCTGGGCTTAATCCAAAACAAGTTATATCTCCCTTATAACCATTCCATTCCCAGTCTGTTTGTTTTTTCCCAAATCAAAGCTGACTGTGCACTTCTCCCTCAAGCAGCAGCAGTCTCAAAACTCCTCAAATTCCATAAATGAACCACAGTTTCACCCCTCTAAGCACTCCATCACAGTCTTATTCTGCAGCACAGAGAAAATGTCAGTCTTGGTCTTCTTGCTCATGACCTACTCATTTGCAAAGTTACACACACAATGGCATTTGCTGAAGCATTCTTTTGATCTTAATGGTTTTCCATCTCTTTATTATATAATTCTTCCTGCCTCCTTACCCTTTAAGTTCTGCCCCAAAATCCAGTAAGCTGTGGGGTAGCGGGAGGAAATACCATTTCCAGTGTTTTATAGGTCAAGCTCTTATCCCAGCAATTATTTTGTTGCTACTGTTCCAAATTCAGCTTAAATTTAGCCTCCAGCTTTCCTTAGCTATGCTTATAATGCTCAGCAGTTTTACACCTCAGGTACTGCATGAATGATATAGATTTTCTGGGGCAGAGGACTTCCTTTAAGAGATTTCTGAGAGGTAATTTAGAAACACAAACATATTGGTAGGGTGTTTAAATTTGCTATAGAAGAGAAAATTCCTACAGCTTCAACGATTCCAAATGAGTTGAAAGCTCACAGGTGTAGATATTTGGAGATAAAAGGTTCTGACTTTAATAAAGCCATCTGGATTCTACTGTAAAATAAACAAGAAAAATTATACTGTTCCATCACCTTGTTGGGCTCCTCTGCCCTTATCCTGAGAGCTCCCCTGGCTTTGAAGGACCATTCTTTCTTCTGGAGAGCAATGAAGAAATAGCTTATACAAAAAGTCAGCCTATGTACAAGAAAGGGGGAGGGAAAAAAGGCCTTAAGAAGCAGTAAAGCAATAGCAATGAATCATGCATTTCATTTTGGAAGCAGAGATCTCTAGTTTTGTTTATCTTTTGTATGAACAAGTTCCCTGTTCTGGGTCCCTTTTTTTAAAGTCCCATCCCCCCATCATGGCAAGACTCCTGCCCCAGCTGACAGCCTCATTGTCCCCATGGCTGTTGTGGGAAGTCATGATAGATGGCTACACGGCGACCCTTTTAGGAGGTGCATGTTCATATTATGCTCAGAGACCTTCTTTGATCAATAGTCAATTGAAACCTTTTCACTCATATATACACACAACTATATTTATGTTTATAAGAGATGTATGGGTGAGTGAGTGGCTGGAGAATTGCTAAGATGAGCTAAAGGACTGCGATAGGCTTCAGCATTTTGGAACCTAAAGCAGCAGCATCTCCTGAGTAAATGCAGTCATTTGCAGCGTGTGCAGTATTTTTGTAATGTTTTTGTCAAAGGAAGAGCAGCCAGAATATTTTCATTGTGGGGAGCACAGAGACTTGAAATAACTAGGTTTTGATGCTAGCCATATTGCACTTTGCTTTTCCTCAGCACAGAATGCCAGCTTGTTTCTTCAAATTAAGGCAATATGCTTATAGTGATGAACCTTATTGGCCATCTATCTTCCTTTTGTAATCTGGCTCTCATCAAGCTGAAATGAAGCCATTTCTTCTGACTGTGGCTGATTAAACACAGAGTAAACCTAGATCTCTGAGGAGGCTCTAATGATTCTCCACAGGCCTAGTGTCAGCCCGGCACCTGCAGCATTCAGCTTCCCCATTTCCATCATAAAATGAAGCATCTGTTACAGAGAAGTGTTATCTTTTTATCATCGACGGTATCTTTCTGTTTGAATTCACCTACCCCATTTGGTATGAATTACAACCAGCTCATACGTAATGAATGGTCACACAGGATGCACTCTGGTTATTGAGGGTTAAAAGGGCACAAAGGCCTGTTACTAAACCTTTAGTTAACTTGGTGAAAGTCAGGACTGCTTGGCTTGTGTGAAACCTCCCCTTCTCGCAACAAACAGGAGGAAATACTTATCACAGCTTAATGCTGAAGCATTTTGATATTGCTTATCTAAATACTGGGCTTTGAATATTTTGGAAGCAGATTCTGGAGGAACATTATTAGTTGCAGGGAAAAAAAGCAGAGAAACACATTCATGCCAAAGACATTTCTGTCTCAGTAACTTGATTAACTATAAGCCTGAAATGTAAAAAGTAGACAAGATTTGTTTGCTAGAAAGGGGAGCTGCCAACTTAGAACCTGCTGCAAATCCCACAGAAGTCGATTGGCATATTTTCAATTATTTCAACAGCGTTTGTTTGGATCAGGCCAAAGATCAGCTAGCTGTTTACATTGTGTGGTCCACATAGTCCTCTATGTTTTGCATTCTTCAGGTTTCCATCAGAGCTGAAATAGGCAACTTCATCTTCAAAACTATTTCTTTTCAGTTGAGAGGGATTTGGGATGTAACTTTTGTCAAGTATTTTGTTGTCTTTCACCTACAGTGTGGATAATCTGTACAGTTTCACATCTCAAAGAAGAAAAGAAAATCTTCCAAAGACACTAACTGGAAAACAAAGCTTTGCTCATGGTCCCTTAAAATAGTATTACAACTGATGAGAACAGGGTAATTGCAACACAGCTAAATAATTCCACCTCTTAGTACGTAGTTGCAACTGTGCAAGAGCGTTGCCGGTCACATGAAGCTGACAGCCGTTGTTGGAACACAACAACCACTTCACTAGTATCTGAAGATTGCAAAGGGGTTGCTTTCTGTATCTGATGGTGTAAACATAGATAAAGTCTGCAATGAACCGATGAACAGCACAGAGATAGTCTGAAGTAGCTTTCTCAGATATTGGTAAGAGACTATTTGGAGACAGAAGGACACCATCACCAATGTCTTGGCAGATTCTTGGGGCATCAAAACATTGAGATGTTCTTGGGGTGTTGACTCATTGAGGTGTTAGACTAAACTGCAATAGGAAAGGCAGTTATAGCCCAAAGCATTTAATTCCACTCATCATCCTACCTCATGCTCTGAACAGGACATGCCACCACTGAAATCATTTTGACCTACATCTGAGCATACTTTATTAGTCCTCTCAGGCTTTGTAGTTCTCCCAAGTGATGAGTATTAAAATGTTCTTCATCTCACCAGGATTGCCTGAAATTTCTTCCTCTTGTTTGTTAACAGGTACAGAAGGTACAATGGGTAGAGTAGTATGTCAACGTGCCACTGAATTACAGATGTTGAATGAGCAAAAAGGAAATGATAATCAGAACAACAAAAGAAAAAAAAAAAACAACCCCAGTCTCTTTTGTGGATCATTAGCTTAGTTACTTTTCATAGAAGATCACAGGTGAAACAATTCCACAGCGTAACTTGTAAGTGTGTGTTTATTGTCAGGTTTCAACTTTCAAGTACCTGTTATCTGTAGGGCTGCTTAATGGACTCATTGGGAGGAAAAAAAAATAAATAAAAAAGAAAGAAAGAAAAGAAAACATCCTTGTGAAAATAAGGGAGAGTGAATAATTTTGTACCAACACGCATCTTCATGATCATTTTACAAGCCTACGTTATGTGGCCACTTTCTGCTGATTCATTTTGTAGCGAGCAAAATCATATTGTCCTGACACAAGAGCACACTTGTTATTCAAAATAATTAGGACATGAGTCATCTTAGTATCTAAGTTGGCATAAGTGATGTATGGGGCTGATGAGTGATGAGTCCAATGAACATTTGACTCATGTAGACTTAAAATATGCAGCCGAAAAGCTCAGCTAATTCAGAAGAGACACAGCGTAGCGGTGATAGCATCTTGTAAAAGCAAGATCCAAGACAAGTAGAAATGCAGGAACACTAGTGATGAAAACAGCTGAGAGGTCTTTGGATCTCTCAGAGCAGTTGAAAAATGGAAGAACTTTTTAGTTTAAAAATTCAAATCTCAAGTGGTTTCCCTTTGACAAAGAACAAGATGCAGTATTTTTTTTTACTTTTTTTTTTTACTATTTACATAATATTTTTCTAAGTGCTGGAATTTCTTTTGTTCCCTGTCCATTTCCTGATTTTTTTTTTCCTTTTTGATAGTTTAGTTGAATAAGTGAGTGATATCCAAAATTTCAGTTTGAGTTGGAAAAGTTATAACAGCAGAAAGAAAAATGAAACTAGCTTGACTGCTTTAGAGAGTTTCAATTTTCCTTTGTTCCTTTCTGTAACTTTTCCAGAATTAAAGATTTGGAAGAGTTAGTCAGAAGGGAAGAAAAAAAAAAAAAGAAAGAAAGAAAGAAGGAAAAATAGGAAGACAGTGGACAAAGAATGAATAAGGAGGGAAAAGCAAAACTATGGAAAAAATTCAAACCACAACAAATTCTCAGAGGAAAAGGGGAAATAGGTGTTTAATATTTATTTTTTAAAAAATAGAACTAGAAAAATTTGCAAAGGAGCTTTTGTTTTATTCTCTTCTCATGGATACCAAGCATTTCCCTGTCAGCAGCTGTCTAATTGACTGGTACAGTCAACATGTGGCAACTATTTTGAACTGGTTTTAGCCAAGTCTGCTTCTGTGTTTCAGACATAAGGATAGTTTCCAATGCCCAAAAGCTGTCTGCTTTCCCCAGCCTTACTACAGGATCTAACAAAAGCCACTCCACCTAACAGCCTTTGACTCGGTTTAAAAAGTAGGAGTGTTTGCATCTAAATATGTTTCAGGACATCATCAAGGTATAAATCTGTGTCAGATACAATTCAGTTTGAATGCCAGCTTCTGTAAGGACTACCACTTCTTAGCCCAGCTAAAATGTCCCCCAAAATCAACTATCTTCAAAGCTGCTTCATAGAGTGGTAAAACTAATAAGTTTGTGTTGCAGCAGCCGGACACCCTGAGGGCAAACTGAAAGCAATCAGAGACAGAAACTCCAAGTTAGCATTTTCTTCCTCCACAGCACTGCTTTGGATGATGCAAGGGTGTTCCCCACCTTTGTGTTAGATCCACATAGAATGGTAAGGTTGGAAGGGACCTCAAAAACCATCTACTTCCAACCACCTGCCATAGGCAGGGACACCTCCCACTAGTACAGGTCACTCAANTGGGCAACCTGTGCCAGTGTCTCACCACCCTCACTGCAAAGAACTTTCTCCTAACATCCAGTTTCAATCTCCCCTCTGCCAGTTTAAACCCATTGCCCCTTGTCCTGTCATTGCAAGACCTTGTCAATAAGCCCTCCCCACCCTTCTTGTAGCCCCCTTGAGATACTGGAAGGCTACTCTAAGGTCTCCTCAAAGCCTTCTCTTCTCCAGGCTGAAGAGCCCAAACTCACTCAGCCTGTCCTCATAGCAGAGCTACTGCAGCCCTCTGAGCATCTTTGTGGCCTCCTCTGGACCCGCTCCAACACTTCAATGTCCTTCCTGCGCTGGAGGCTCCAGAACTGTACACAGTTTTCTAGATGGGGTCTGACGAGAGCAGATTAAAGGGGCAGATGTTGATTGCCATTTGAGTTAGCAGGCTGTGAAGCACTGGAGACCATCACAAGCTGTGTATTAAGTAGGGACTGTAAAATTTAAAGGCCCTTGTTTCTATCTGGCACTTCAAATAGAAACCTAATTGGCATCAGCTCAAAAATAAACATTAAAAATTTGGGAGAGGAACACATGATTACCTCCACAGCAATTCCAAACAGCAAAGCATCTGATCACAAGCTTTTAACATAAGGATTTGAAATCTCTGGAAGCAGATTTATGATCATAATTAGGTATAATTTCTATGAAAAAAATCTGACCATTTCATTGCTCCTTTTCTTTAAGGGCTGCTCTTTTTAGGTTTGACACAGTCATACTTGTGATCAAGTGTCTTCTTGCTCTAAGATTATTTTCTTCACTGATTCAAATGCTGTAATATAGATAGCCCATACATAATGGTGTCTGTAGAGGCTCCATTAATGGGCTGAGGCCATTCAATATTTTTTTTTTTCTGAGCTGTCAAATCATTCTGTAGTTATTCTGGGGAAGGTTTAAAAAAAAAAAAAAAAAGCCATGTAGAATGAAATATCAGAGGTGGGTACCAACTTACATGATTGTGAAGCAGGATATGTGAAAAAATGTTATGATCACCACAGATGAAAAAAACTTTGAGATGAAATTGGCCTTTCACTGTAGTATCAGCTCACTTCATCAACAACAATGTGTCTGGACAATATGCCAGTGTCATTGACTTTCACCATTTTAAAGGCCTTTAATGCTGATTACTGCACAGTGAACAAAAGCTTTTCCTGTGAGAAGTCTGAAAAGGTTGATTATATGTACATTACAGCTGAAAATGGATCAGACAAGGAGTAAGTTATGAAAGTATGAACACAAGAGAATAAAAGCATTCACTGGGTTTGAATTGCTTTGGTTTATCTTCTCAGGCTGGATTGTGGCGGTGGTCTTTTGCAACTCAAATAAAAAGCATAGATCAAGATGAGATAAAGATAACTGAGTATTGTCAACATTAGGCAATAATATCAGTGGGTGGAATGGAAGAAACTTTTGATAAAAAAAGCAGCTTCAAAGTTAGAGTAATACAGGCAAAAGTCCTCTGTAGCTACTAGAGTCAAGGAAATCAAGCACTAAGACAATAGAAAGAAACAAGTATCTACTTTTATTTACCTTTATAAAGTTGTTTGGTATGGAAATTATTCTGCCCAGCTGAAGGGATTGTCCCTGATGTTCCAGTTAAACATGGCCTGAAAGCTTACAAGACGTGGGAGTAATAACTTTCATAACAGAGCCCACACATGAGGGTAAATTTCATTTAATATTCAAAGGTCTGCTTTACACTATGAGGGAAAATCCTACTAAGAAAAGCAGTTTGTTTCTCCAAAGAATTTTCCGAGGTGCTTTAGAATCATGTTTCTTTCCCTATCTTCCAAAAGAAAATTAAGTTTTAATTGCTTTATGCTTGTTTTAGCATGAAAGAAGCAGCACAGCCATCACTGAAAGGATATGATATCAGAATTCATGTTAGTAGCAAGAGCTCACACCTCAGGAGAAACACAGCCTGGTCTGCAAAGATGAGTAGAGATTGCAGATTGAGCAATCAGGGGTGGGGGTGGGGGGGGTGGAAATCCAACTATCTTCTTTTAAAACTGCATTTTTGCTCTAAAAGCCCCAACAAAAATCACATGGAAGCCTCAGTGCTATTCCTAGGAAACAAAACTTGCACTTCTTACAACAAAATACTCTAAATTAAATTTTAGCCATTATGTTAAAGGGTTGTTTCCAAAAAAAGAT
>VWZE01014430.1:894400-905928 GCA_013396675.1 Eubucco bourcierii | reverse complement strand
AGCATGAGTTGTGATATCCATGAAATGTTAAATTTTCCGCTGTTCATAAGGCTCTGCATTCTTAATATCTGTAAAGAATGGTCATCTCAGTTGCTAACATATAACCCAACTGCTCAAGCCACAGGGCTAAAATACTCTAAAGTAGCCACTCCATCCAGCTGATTCTGCCATTTAGCACTTCTGTAACAGCAGTGCTGTAACCTTAGTGCCCCAAAATTGGAGGGCGAGTTATGCCATTGACCTCAGGCTCATCTGGCTCTAGGAAAAGCGACCATGCAGTCTCTTGGGGCTACAAACTATGGAGAACCCCTAGGGCTCTGGAAGATGGAAATAGACCCAAACACCTTAGTTGGAGGAAAAAGTCAAAACTGGAACTCTTCTCATTTGCTCCCTGGGATAAGACAAAGAGCAATGGATGGAAGCTGCAGCAAAGGAGGTTCCACCTCAACACAAGGAGGAACTTCTTTACTAGAAGGGTCACAGAGCTCTGACACAGGCTCCCCAGAGAGGTTGGCGAGTCTCCTTCTCTGGAGACTCTCAAGGTCTATCTGGATGTGCTCCTCTGTGACCTAAGATGGATTGTCTGGTCCTACTCTGGCAGGGGGTTGGACTTGATGATGTGTTTGGGTCCCTTCCAACCCCTAACACCGTGTGACCCTGCGTAACATCCCACTGGGGCTGTCAAGATCCTGGAGCAGAGGGGTTGGGTTTTCACCCAATTTGTCTCATGAAAATGAAGAATTCCCAAAAATCCATGTCCACCTGCTGAGCCACTGAAATGTGCTAGGTGCAGCCTCATGTACAAACAGCTCATGTTAGCCACTGGCTTTTTGGAACTTATGTATGCTAAGTGCACCCTGTGGTAGTGAGAAATTCATGCATGCATGCATGTGTTTAGACACATTGCTTAGACATCAGACAACCTTGTATTAAATATTATGGGATATGTGAGAGCCCTTATGCTTATTCACTAGATGTCACACGCTGCTACGTGCCCATATATACATACACATGAGCACACACTTGCATGCAAAACTATCTTCTCAGCTACAGGCAAAAACTTGCTAATTGATGTTTGTTAAAATTAATATTTTTGCCAGTCAGAATTAGTCACACATGAAGCTTTCTGAGCTTCGAGTAGGCTGTCTTAATTAAAGTTTTATCTGTCACTTAATGGAAGAATTATTATCCATTTTGATCACTCTGTTTTCCTTTCAGATAACAGTAGTGCTATACCAGTCTTTGTATCCCTGGATATAAAGCAAAGTCTCTTTCTGGTTTCAAATGCAGACTGGTTTATTTCACAGTATTTTTACTGCATCCTAGGCTGTCTCAGATGCAATGCTCTCACCCCACATAGCACAGAAGCCTCACAAACAGGTGAATCCACAAAAGGAAAGGACACTGCACATGCCAGATATTTGCATGAAATGCAATACCGGTAGCACAAGCTTTGCTTTCACCTGCTCCAGACATTTTCAGCTGCAAAAGGCCCCAAGAGTACTACTTCTAGGGACAAAAGAAGGGACCTCTTTTTTTTTTTTTCTTTGTTTCTTTCTTTTTTAATCAAATAATAGTTCAGTAACACTGGTTTTGCTAAAGTATGATCTTTTGCCCTCATGTAAATCTGGAATGACAGCACTGACATGAGTGGAATTAAATCTGGAGTCGCTCAGGAACAGCTGAGATCCAAATTCCTCCATCAGTGACATTTTGTTCCAGATTGCAAAACTTCTTGTGAGAACACAAACACTCTCTTTACGAGAAGAGTTTAAATGAGTTGTTAGTGACGTCTTCACAGAGAGGGATGAAGAATTTATTTGTGCTTTACAAAGAACCTCTTCCTCTTTTTAAAAGCAGCAGTTGTTTTAATTTAAACTAATATTACAAGTTTCTTGCCCTGAGTCTGGTGTCAGCCACACAACTGTGCCCCATCTCCTTATCAACATAGGAGTGCAATGACATCAAGACCACACACTCGAGTGAGAGGTAGCCTCATATTGCTTCCCTCATACTGCTAGAATTAAACCAGATTTACACAGCACTCACATCAAACAATTCTTTCCTCTTAAACATGCTGTTGATCCAAATAGTAGGGAAAGCAAGCAAGCAGCTCTGTCTATTTTAACGGAAAAGAATGGATTGGTAAAACAAAATGTCTTGTATTCCAGTCAGATTCAGAAAGCTGAATCAAGCAACAATATGTCCCAGAAACTGCATTGTCACCAATACAGTGGCATAAATCAGGAATGCTTTGGTGGCTCTTCTAAGCAGTTCTTTTTTCTCTTAAAACAAAACACACACAGCAGCCAAACTGCTTGTGCCACAGTGACATCAGTAAACAGAAATCTACAGAATTCCCTTTAAAGTATTTTGGTCACATGAAGTAGAGCTTTAATAGGATAAGTCCTTTCCTGACAGGTCACAGTATGCTAAGTTTAGTTACACTTTATGATTTCAAATGCTTCTTCCTCAAAGATACTCTCCTCTCCCTCTCTAATTTTTTTAAGCAGCCCAATGATCAAAGTGCTTTTAAAAATGCTATTCATGACTACTGAGTTTTTAAAATGAATCCTAAAGTGATTCCAAGGAGCATTTCTTTTAATTTAAGTAATGCATAAATTTTGCATGACTGTTCAGCTTCCACCTTTCAACCACTACAGTAATAAACACTTGGTTAAAATATTTACCATTACCTATCAAACTGCTCCTTTTAATGTGTGAGTAGTTCTGTCAGTGGGAAATGATGACACACATGTGCCAAAAGCTGAAGCACTCCAGAACTTTACACCAACACAAGAGTTAAGCCAACAAGATCCACTGAAGGTAGTCTTCTCTGGTTTAATTGCTACCATTTTATTCAAGTCTCGAGTTGCATGGAGTAAGTTTTAAAAACTAATGAGCTTAATTATTGCAAATGAAAGAGATAGAGAGGAATATTTCTGCCACTTTCACACAGTTATCTCAAGCGCGTAACACTAAATGGAGCCAGCACTTCAGCACAATAGCTTCAGTCCCCACATCAAGTTTATGTTTTTGTGGTGTTATCTAAAACCCCCATTCAAAGCAAACTGCATCTTTACCTTGGAAAGAAAAACCAACCTCTTTGTGGCAGGATTTAAGCATACTGTTCCTGGGGAGGTGAAGTTCTCCACGCTTTATGCTCAAACTACCAAATTTCCTGCACCAGCACTCATTGCATGGTCCAGTGAGAGTTAAGAGCAATCAACCTCCTCCAAAAAAAGCCCAGATTTTCATGCATTTCACCACTTTTCTGGAATATAGGGTTTCTTCAAGGGACCAACTTCAGTTTTTAAGTAGGCAGTATATAATGATCCAATATTCTGGACATAATGACTGCAAAGGTACACTCATCACATATGAAAGGTTGTTATCAGAAAGCATCACCATTTCTTTGCTCTCCGTGGAAAAATGAAGAGGAAAGCCACATTTACTGTTAGTGCAGAGAAGGGAGAGCCTCTTGCACTTGTGCCATTGATTCACTCCAGTTCAGAGGCTGAGAAGTTAATGTATTCAATTCCTCTTTAATGCCAGCCTTCCTTCACGTTAGTCATACAACTTAACTCCAGCTGCCTCCTCCTCATCCCTCCTGCTTTGCCTCATGCTTCTCAAAAGGCATTTCTTTGCACGGCACATCAGAAACTAAAAATCTAAGTTGCTATCTTACTTCCAAACCAAGCTGTTGTCAGCATTAAATCTACACAATGCATTACAATATAATCCATTTACAGGGTGTCTTATCATGCAAATAACTCAAGGTGCCTCACAATAAAATAAAAAGGACGAGAGGAATAAACCTCAGCCATTGGAACGTACAAAAAGGGAACCTTGAAATTTACTTTTAAACACACTAATGGTTCTTTTCTCCCAGTGAGGCATGAAGAGGAACAGGGCAGAGGATTTGACCAAGGAATTCCTATTAGCATTTGATGGGACTTAAATGTGCAAATCCATCCCAAGATCACTGGGGGACTAGACTCTTCAAAAGGAGAAGCTTCCTTGATATCTTGGAGAAGATTCATTAAGGTACAAGTGTTAGAGAAAGGTTTGGTCACCAGAACATCGTCTTGTTGG
The DNA here is from genome assembly GCA_013396675.1 of Eubucco bourcierii. Lineage (NCBI taxonomy): Eukaryota > Metazoa > Chordata > Aves > Piciformes > Ramphastidae > Eubucco > Eubucco bourcierii. The sequence continues at coordinate 901,833 of VWZE01014430.1, read as the reverse complement.
TTTAGACCTAAAGAAGGGTAAGGTCTTAATCTGGTTTAGGGACAGGAGCTGTAAAAGCTTCCTGGAAAACAGAAGCAGAAATACTGCAGAAACACTGCTTAAATGTAAGAATGGCTTTGGCCAGAGTTTACTTCTGATTCATTTCCAAAACAAGTCCTGGTTTAAATTAATGTCCCATTATCAACATAGAAAGAGCAAATAAAAGGCCCTTTTCCCCTTCTTATTTAATTTCTAGTCATTTTCCATAGCTCTCACTTATATTGTTACACAGATCCATCTCTTTGGAAGAGATGGATCTGTAGATTCCCCCTCTCCTTTGCTTCTTTGGGTTGGGACATGCAGCAGCTGGAGGCACTGAGCTGATCGTTCATCTCAGGATCACAGTAAGGGAGGAATGAGAACCAGACCATGTTTTGGACTGTTGTTCTCCCTCTCTCCTTGGAGGCAGTGCCAGCTCCTGTGGTGACTCACCTTATTCCCCAGTGAAGCCAAACAAGCTTTACTAAAATGACAACCAGAGTATGGAGACTAAGCAAATATGTCTGCTTCTCATGTAGCAATAGAGACCACAGACTTCATACCACAGCACCCAGAAATGAAACCACTGTAGGAGAGGCAACAATTTGATTCACTCTTTTCCTGTTCCATAGAGCCCAAATTTTAACACAGAAAAAATGTCAAATACCAGAGATAAAATCCAGCACTAGGGATAAACAGGTGAAGGTGTCAGATCTTCTAGCAAATTCTCTGATGCAACTGTTGCCCACATCAAATTCCGTGATTTAACCTACTGGCTATTACCCAGCTGGAGACTGTAGCTGAAATCTGAGGAGTGAAAAGATTTGTTGCACCAAATTCAAGCTGTTGAAGAATTTCCAACTTACAATAATAGAGCACAGGCTTAAAATGATCAGAAGTAGAGTTTTATTAGTCAAATATTAGCCAAACACTTCAGCAGGACTCAGCACTGGCCTGCTGTTCTTTGATCTAAATACTCACATTCAAGATATTTCCTTTATTTTCTCATCACCAATGACCAGATGTTCAGGTTCAAATTCAAAATATTTGGATAGTCAGCATTCAGCTTTTCAGAATAAAGAGGACTGGAGCACCTCAAGTATCAGCAGCCAACTACTGTCATGAAATGGGAAGCCTGTGGACATCGTGGCAGAGCTGAACACTCCTTCCTGCTCCCAAAACTTCCAATGTCCAAAATTTGCTGCACTGTTAAATAGGTGGGCATGAACAGGACCATAATACAGCTAGCATCCATCTCTTATACTGAAGAATGTATAACCTGTCTCAAAATCTATCCTAGCTACCACTGTAGAATGTTGTTAGTACGCAACAACTACCTCTTGAGCTCATTGCAGCCAACCTTGCCCACAAGCTGGATTAAGTCTACAATCAAATAAACAGAAATCTAAATTGTAATTTTATATTTTTAAGACCACTTCCTTTCTTTCAGGGTTACATTAGCAATGGTTTCTAGGTTGCTCTGAACACTGGCTCCTCAGATCTGATTGGTCTTTTTCTTCAGGATATCTACTTCCACGTTCGTTCCCACTGATTCGAATCCAGAGTAACACGTAGTGAATCACAATCCACATTTCTAAACACTATCAGATTGTTGCCTGTGGCCCAGGCTAAGCAGTAATGAACTCTTAAAGTTACTTTAAGACATAAAAGACTAAATTGCAATTTAAATTGGAAAGCACTGTGTTGTTTGACTCCTCTTGCTTCAAAGTAAAAAGACCAATTTATTTGCCATTTGAAGAGGATGAAAGCCTTTCTAAGACACTATTCCCCCTTCATCTATCATATTGCTGGACATGCATGGCACCCATGGTTTGTGAGAGCTCTTCCTTGGGGATCACAGCTAATTTGGGAAGAGACAGAGGGCTATGTATCATCTGCCTTTCCAAGATCAGAATCAGGTCTGCCTTGGTAAGCTAAGCTTTAGCTTGGAGAGAATTTTTATGACTGAGTTATAAAAACCTTGGAAACAGGGGAGTTTATGATAGAACCACTGACAGACCCTTAACTATAGCAGTATTCATGGTTACCACTACAAGACAGGCATTATGTTGGAGGGCAGTAAAGTTAAACCTGCCCATAGGGCATTCTGAAATGTTAACTGCCGGTGCATATAGTAAGATTTTTAGCACAGGTGTACACTCCAAATAAACTTGGTTTCCAGAAATCTCCTCCTTCTCAAAAAAAGAAAAAAGAAGAAGAAGAAAGGAGAGGGGGGGAAAAAAAAAATAGGTTTTATCTATGACATTGGAAACATTTCTATAGTTGTGAACAACTACATTTGATTAAAATCTGTCAGATTTATCTTCCTAGCAGGAGGGAAGAAATATGTGTTTTCCTCCAAAAGGAAATCAATGTGTCTTTATGATAGATGCAGAGTGAAAACAGGGATGGTGTCACTTTAAATGGTAAGGGAGGAAGGATGAGCAACCCACTGGGTATTAACATTAGCTGCTGGTGTAATTGCTGTCCCTGTTCACATCTTACATTCTGCGGCTACAGGACTGTGTTATGGTCACTAGCCCAACAGTTATTACTCAGGCTCTTAACACACAACTTCTTCCATGCAGAAGCACTGTGAGTTTTTGTCCTCTTCACATTNGAAAAAAAAAAAAAAAAAAAGAGTCCATGGTTTATTGCTGAAGCTATTAGTGCTGGAGTCCAACTACCTTCTTTAAAACGGAGCAGCAACAAACTAATTTTACTTGAAACAACACAGAATTTAAAATCTGCTTATGGCATGCTGGTTGATTTAGTGGCCAAAACAAATATTGTCATTGAGATAATGTATCACCAAAATTTTTTAAAATGTATCTATTCATTGAAAGAGTCAAATAGAGCTTTGATTTAAAACAGTGACCTAATGCCCTTATCAAATTATTTGACCTTCACAAATGCATTATCAACTTGGATTGTAACATTATCAAGAGTTACCAAGCAAAATGGCTTAAAGAAATGTACATATAAATATGCTACTCCTGTCCTGGAAGCTAAACAGAAGCAAGAAATAAATAATGATTGCGCCTCTAAGCAACTGCACCATGGAAAGATGAAACAGCTTGCTCAGTAAGAAAGATTTTTGGCAGAGAAGTATAGGCTGTATGTCCTGAGTGCCAGCCCCTGGTCCTACATAGAAAACCACACCCTGCTTTAGATATGATCTTAAATTCACTAAGCAAAAACCAGCACAACTTAATGCCAAGTTATATTCAGAACCATTCCTCGGTCTGTGCAAAGCCCTTTTAATAAAAGCGCCGCCAAAGGACTCAACAAATCCAGGTGCACCTCCAGAATGAGTATGCAGATATTCCAGAAAGATTTTAAGGCTTCGTGGCAAAGGCCCTTAAACTGAGCTGTTAGAAGATGAGATGGTTGCAAGAACAAACACACACTTCTCAGACTGGGGAGAGATTATGAGCAGGTTCCCTCCACGAGTCTATGTTGCCAGCTGGCTATGCTGATCATGTACAGACAAATGATAGAGAAATACTCGAGACTATCCAAGCTAAAAGCCTCATGGTACAAGGAGAAATTCAGTGTCACTGGGTGGACAGCCAACAGCTTAAGATGCTAAGCTTAAGATGTTAAACAGAAGTTAGAGAAACTCAGTTTTGAAGTAAGATGCGGTTTGCTAGTACTGAAAACTGCTGAACTTCCAGATCAGTGAGCTTGCAGTATCTAAGGCAATATTTGCTCTCTAAAAAGACCCAAAAAAAAAAATAGGTTCTGTTCTATCTCTTAGGAGAAATTCTTCAATTTGTAGATACAGCAATACACCTCAAGGTAAACACAGGTGAAGGATATTTATCCATTTTAATTGAGAGGACATGGAGAAAGAAGGATGCTTTTGCAAGCAAGAGAAGTCCATTTTCAGTCTCAGCATCCACAGACCAAATCCTTCCTCTTCTACTGGCTGGTGAATCTGAGACTTCTCTTTTATTGCTCTTGTGGTTCAACACTAAGAAAGCATCTATACTTTAGAGTCCCAGGCATTAGGCAAACACTTGCAATAGCCAGATTAGTTCTCACACCTTGATGATATTCCAGCTTCTTGTCTTCCTTTATTCCAGTGTTTTTCCTCTCAAGTATACCCAAGATGTTGCAATGCTAGAGATGAGATGCTTAAGAGGTGCTCAAAATTTGAGAACAGGGCAACGGAGAGATCTCAGAGGTGTCTCAACTGGTGCCTGCTCCTTTCATGCTCAGCTCACTCTGTTTCAGATCACTGACCTCAGATCAGATTATCAGGGACAGTGAGGGAATTCTTACTGACTGGGATTACCTGGGTATGTTTCATCCAGTTTCTCTAGACACTAGCGCTGCCTTACTATTAGTGCTACCTTACTATTGCCCATTCTCTATCCACAGTTAATATTTGAGCAGCAAGAAAAGGCAGAGGGGGAAAAAATGTACAGTGTTTTAAATAGGTTGCAATCTCTGGTCTTATCATAGGTAATTTGTAGTATTTAATAGCCCTGATATACAGGAGGTCACATGAAATCATTTAGAAGTCCTGTCTGGATTCAATTTCTAAGAATGTATTAATCTCTGCCTGGCACAGGAAAGATAATGGCATTTCCTTCAGTAGAAGCCTCAGTCTGTGCCAAGAGCAGGAGTCTGACTGTCATCAGATCAGGCAGTGAAAACAGGAGGGGCATTTGGTTGTTTGTTTATTGAGTCACTCCAGCTTGATATTGGCTTTATGCCGATGCTTATAAGTCCAGAGATAAAGAGTTATTCCCAACAACAGCAGGACAATCCATTCCTCCCCATCACAGCCCAGAAATCTAGTGCTGAATTAAATCCCATCTGAGATATGCAAGTAACCTGAACCTCAAATTTCACAAGGGAGAAAAGGTTCAGGAGACAAGCTGGGACAAATCCAGGTGCAACGAGCCAGATCCCTGCACAAAACTTCTGCTGTCTTTCAACAGCCCAGCGCAGATTTGAACTTGGAAAAGTCCAAAGGAAACTATTTAAGCCCAGATCCCAGAATGCAAAGTGTGCTAGTGGGATTGCTCAGGAGCCTGAAGTGGCACTTTTTTGTAGAGCAAACAATATAAAGTAAATAAGGGAGAATGACAACCTTCTGTGTACTCTAAAAGAAAACTAAAAGTCCCACTGGTGTGCTGTGCTTGTCAGAGAGCATAGCAGCAAAATGCAAGCGTGTTAAAAGGCTCTAGCCTGGAAGAACTCTTTTTCTTTTTTTTTTTCCCTTGTTCTTTAAAGCAATGAAATGGTTCAACAACCTTCTGAGAAGGTGAAAAATCTTGCCTGTCTACATTTGTAAGAGAAGCCTGAATTACCTGCCTTTCCCTTTAAGCATTTTCAGATACAAATCAAACACAGATGGCCCATTATGTTTATGACCTCACTGTCAATTGCTCTAGATAGTGCATGCATTAATTATTGAAATATTTTCATAGTATACAACTTTTTAGTGTTCACATTGTCACATATAATTTCAACTTTCTGATTAGGAGACATAAACAGTGTTATTTATGGGAATTAATCTCTCGGATGCCATAAAAGACACAAACACACTAGAGTTCGGGGTTTTTTTTAAATAATGAAACCAGCCTAAAAGGGGGGGAAAAAAAACAATCAAAAAAAAAACCAAAAAACCAACCTGACCTCACTCCTGAAAGTCAACATTATGTTAACATTCCCTGCAATACATAAACGATGACAAAGCCTATTACAATTGCAGTAAATTTTGATTATCGGAGTTGTTTGTTATTTATGTCTGGAAGACAAAGATAATATTGAGGATGTCTCTCTTTTCTGCATATAAATTACAGCCATAAAATATTGTGGGGTTTTCAAGAGTTTAAAAAAAAATAAATATAATTAAAAAAAAAAAAAAACAACACCAGCTTGATTGAGGTTTTCAAATTGTTGTGTCTATTCTGCTTCAGGAAAATCACCTTTGGATAGGGAGCTGCCAGTGGCAACTCTTTAATTCTTGTTTACTTTCATTAGTAAAAATTGAGCAACTCCAGACCACGTCCGGAAAGTCCAAAGAGTAGAGAACAGCTCCTAGGAGCAGCAAAGGAATCATTTTCAGAATAGAGTCAGCAAACCCAGCAGTTTCCCCAGAAAGAGCCCATTGGCTGCTAGCTAAGGCATTCTCCTAGAGGCAAGATTGAAGTTCACATACTTGTAAGCAAAGAAGAGGAATAAACCAAATCCCCTACACTTGCTTGGGGATATGAAGGATAAAAGGTGGAAGAGAGCCTTCCTGCCAGCTGAGTTTTGAGGGCATGAATTACCTGCAGGATCTTGACATCAAGATGGGATGCCACAAGTATGAATGCTGGCCCTGGGCTTAAAATCTGCACCGTCACCTCATTACTGGATTCACAGGCTGATTCCTTGGGGAAAAAAAAATAAATAAAATTAAAACTTCTTCTTGACTTCATACAACATTTTCCCTTCTCAAAAAATGATGGATTCACATGGTGAGAAATTTTTCCAGGTAGGGTCTGCCTGCAGAAAAGCATAGAAATTTTTATCCCAGTTGCTATCTTTACAATAAACAGCAAATCACCTGGTGGTTAAATTTGCAAGAGGTATGTCTCTATCTAAAAGGAAAAGGGGAAAAAATAGTGTATATTTTATTCATATGTCTTTAACATTTCTGCTAAACAAAACTAGAAAGGGACCTGCAAATTTATGGGGTGCAGAATTAAAAGAATAAATCCCACCACCCCTCCTCCCCTCCTAGAACATTCCAGGTGAGCAAACAGAAAACATGCACTTTTATTCTTGTTTTCAGCAAACTACTTCCAATGAGTTGATGCCATCCAAACCAGCAAAGGTAGTATGAGAGGGGGTAAGGAAGAGAAAGAAACATCTCATGGAAGTAACCCAAGGGAGAAATAAGTTCATGACTAGCACATTTACACCTTTCTTGATTTATTTAAGGTACAAGAATAGTGTAATATGACCTGTTTGCTTCCCTAACAGGCATCTATATTTGCAGCAGATCAAGTCCAGACCCACTTCTCATGGAACAGGCACCTCTTACAACCCTACCAAGAGCACAGACCTTCACCCTCTATAGCTTCCCATAAAGACAGAAAGAAAAAACAGCACCTAAAGGGAGGGAAAAAAAATAAATCCAATCCATTTGTTAGCCAAGTTTTGTGGTGAGACCTGCAGCATCTCCTTTAACCAGCTTCATACACAATCCCTGCATTTAGCTTTTCAAATTAAGTGGGGTTTGACTGTTTGGGTTTTTTTTGCAGAACCCAGATTTGCCTTAACCCTCTACAGTTTCCCATAAAGACAGAAAGAAAAAACAGCACCTAAAGGGAGGGAAAAAAAATAAATCCAATCCATTTGTTAGCCAAGTTTTGTGGTGAGACCTGCAGCATCTCCTTTAACCAGCTTCA
>VWZE01014430.1:875583-894107 GCA_013396675.1 Eubucco bourcierii | reverse complement strand
TGGCAACTCTTTAATTCTTGTTTACTTTCATTAGTAAAAATTGAGCAACTCCAGACCACGTCCGGAAAGTCCAAAGAGTAGAGAACAGCTCCTAGGAGCAGCAAAGGAATCATTTTCAGAATAGAGTCAGCAAACCCAGCAGTTTCCCCAGAAAGAGCCCATTGGCTGCTAGCTAAGGCATTCTCCTAGAGGCAAGATTGAAGTTCACATACTTGTAAGCAAAGAAGAGGAATAAACCAAATCCCCTACACTTGCTTGGGGATATGAAGGATAAAAGGTGGAAGAGAGCCTTCCTGCCAGCTGAGTTTTGAGGGCATGAATTACCTGCAGGATCTTGACATCAAGATGGGATGCCACAAGTATGAATGCTGGCCCTGGGCTTAAAATCTGCACCGTCACCTCATTACTGGATTCACAGGCTGATTCCTTGGGGAAAAAAAAATAAATAAAATTAAAACTTCTTCTTGACTTCATACAACATTTTCCCTTCTCAAAAAATGATGGATTCACATGGTGAGAAATTTTTCCAGGTAGGGTCTGCCTGCAGAAAAGCATAGAAATTTTTATCCCAGTTGCTATCTTTACAATAAACAGCAAATCACCTGGTGGTTAAATTTGCAAGAGGTATGTCTCTATCTAAAAGGAAAAGGGGAAAAAATAGTGTATATTTTATTCATATGTCTTTAACATTTCTGCTAAACAAAACTAGAAAGGGACCTGCAAATTTATGGGGTGCAGAATTAAAAGAATAAATCCCACCACCCCTCCTCCCCTCCTAGAACATTCCAGGTGAGCAAACAGAAAACATGCACTTTTATTCTTGTTTTCAGCAAACTACTTCCAATGAGTTGATGCCATCCAAACCAGCAAAGGTAGTATGAGAGGGGGTAAGGAAGAGAAAGAAACATCTCATGGAAGTAACCCAAGGGAGAAATAAGTTCATGACTAGCACATTTACACCTTTCTTGATTTATTTAAGGTACAAGAATAGTGTAATATGACCTGTTTGCTTCCCTAACAGGCATCTATATTTGCAGCAGATCAAGTCCAGACCCACTTCTCGTGGAACAGGCANTTTAACCAGCTTCATACACAATCCCTACATTTAGCTTTTCAAATTAAGTGGGGTTTGACTGTTTGGGGTTTTTTTGCAGAACCCAGATTTGCCTTAACCCTCTACAGTTTCCCATAAAGACAGAAAGAAAAAACAGCACCTAAAGGGAGGGAAAAAAAATAAATCCAATCCATTTGTTAGCCAAGTTTTGTGGTGAGACCTGCAGCATCTCCTTTAACCAGCTTCATACACAATCCCTGCATTTAGCTTTTCAAATTAAGTGGGGTTTGACTGTTTGGGGTTTTTTTGCAGAACCCAGATTTGCCTTAACCCTCTACAGTTTCCCATAAAGACAGAAAGAAAAAACAGCACCTAAAGGGAGGGAAAAAAAATAAATCCAATCCATTTGTTAGCCAAGTTTTGTGGTGAGACCTGCAGCATCTCCTTTAACCAGCTTCACACACAATCCCTGCATTTAACTTTTCAAGTTAATTGGGGTTTGGCTTTTTGGGGGTTTTTTATAGAACCCAGATTTATTCTCCCCACCCCAAGCAAGAACCATACCGGACAGGGGAGTGGTTTTTGGGTATTTCCATTAAAACCTCCCAAACAAATATTTCTGGTCCCTTTGTGTCAATCTTCTCAAAGACTCACCATCTGCTGCAGATGCTCTGATAGATGAAACAGCAAAGAAACAAAGAAACAGATGGCAAATAAACCCCTACATTTTCCAAAGCACCCCTTGTCTCGTGAGATGGAACCTTCCAAGGTCCCAGTATTCCTTTGAGCCAATTTACATGTCAGGTCTTAACTGGCTATAAATTCACTACACTCTCAAGGATGCTCCTCTTAATGTATTGTCTCCCTTAGGTAGTCCTATGTGTTTTTAGAAAGGGGATGGTTCCCCATCTCCCAGGCAGAAACCGCTCTTAGTTTGGACAAGAGAAAGAAGCTCTCCTGTGGGGTTTTTTTATGGTTCTCTTTTCCTGGAAAACTTCTCTTAGTCCATCCTGCTTATTTTATTCATTCCACAACTGTAAACACTAAGTTTTGATAAATCTAAGAAATAGAAGCAAGAAGATAAAATTTCTTTGTTTATGGTTTTTATTCTGTGGAGGTTTGCTAAGAATTCTCTATGGCATGAAGGGTTGAAGCTCACACTTGTGATCATTTCAACTGGGTGGTCTCTATCTCCTCTTCAATGACTAATGTTTATGGGAGATGTTCAAAACCTATTCTTCCTTTTTTTTTCCCTTTTTTTTTTCCTTATTTTTTCTGTTTCTATGTAGAATGCAGAGGTTAGGTTAAGTTTCTGCCCTCCTGAGAAATGTATTATTTAATCGCAGCACACCTTTACTGCTTTCTTTTTGCTATTTACTCTGAAGACAAATAGATGTTCAGGGAAGGACATACCCTACTGAAAGATGTTTGGGGCTGGTGGAAATGGATTGACTCTGCAAACAGACCTGTAGGGATTTATGATGATCAGTTTTCCATGCATTAGCAAAGCCTGAGAGCAGATTATTTTTAAATGAGTTATATATTTAGCCCTGTGCCCACCATTCTTTCAGCTCTAATTTTAGAGGGCAGGGGGACAACTCTGGTACTGTTGTAGCCTTGTCTAAATTTAATATAGTTGAGTAGCTGATGATTATCAAGGAGATTGCCTTTTTGCTCCTTCAGGAATTTTTCACACAGGAAAAAAGTCACTTGCTGAGGGTATTGTACAAGCTGTTGTGGTACATATGGAAAAAAGTGTGGTCTGAATTAGTCTTTTGAGTCCTACCTCTTACTGCAGGTGTGGAGTTCAGATATGGAAGAAGTGAATGATGTTGCTGTGGGTAGTATTTTCTATTGTCTTCTGTAGAAAGAGCAGTAAATTTTGCTGGCATCTACCAGCAGAGCAGTCTTGTTCCATCTCCTTATGAGTACAAGACGAAGAGGACAGCTAAGTATCTTCAGCAACAACCCTGTGGAAGAGGCAAGGAGCGTTGCTCAACTACAAGGGTCAGATTCTCCAGACTAGTTTGAAGATTAGAAGAGGAACTCTTCAAATACTTCAGTTCAGTCTCTTACAAGGTAGAGCCCCCCAGATAGTTCCCTCAGGTATGATCATGGGTAAATGTGACTTTTAACTCTTCCAAGAGCTTCAAGACAGCCTAGACCTCTCTGTCTTGTTCATCTTATTACGGCCACGGTGAGCTGTGTCATCTCAAGCAGCATCTCTCTGAATTTGTCAAATGATATCCATATGTTATGGAAACAGGGACTAGTGATGAAGGGATGTTTTTTGTAAGTGTAGGTGACTAAAGGCAACATTCACAAATGGTTTGGTATGAGATGTAAGTTTAATCTGCATAACTCTACACAGTGTCAAAGACTCACTCTAGACAAAGCGTGTTCGATGAAAAACTCTAAAAAGAGGCCTCGCAACTTCCTATATAAATATTAGACTTTCTACCTGCCTTCTGAAATGTATTGACATCTTCAAGAGGGATTATTGATGCTGGCAAGTGGGTTTAAGCAGTCCTCAGAAGTTCCTGACACCGTGCACAGCATTAAATTTTTGTGTATGGTTCACCCACGCGCACTTGAGTGTTTTGAGGTTGGGGTGACTGCAGGTCTCTGAGGAAGCAAGATTGATAAAGCAAAGCAATCGGAGTTATTTCCTATGCATGAAATTGATTAAATGCTTCACTAAATGGCTTATAAATTTGGCTCTCATATTTCTGTCACCCACTGCAAAGATTACAGAAAGTCCGTCTATAACCATGTTGTATACAATACCAAATTACAAAAGGTTGTAAAAACTAATGTTTTGTTTAAAGTTTTGAGCAGGACCATATGCCTTTGGTGACCTTGAGTAAGCTATTTTAATTCAAAACATTTTAAAGGGTAGAAGAGAAGGGAGGGGGGAAAAAAATCCATCTACATAACAGAACTGAACTAACACAATTCAATACTTAGTATGCTGCATGGCATTTCTATACTTGCCAGAAAAAATGTATCTCCTCCTACCAGAGTGTTCTAATTTTATAGCTCCTAAGTGCATGTGGCATGAAACCTGGAAGCTCAGGTTTCCCCAGATTGAATTTGTTTTTCTTATTTTATGAATTCTGCTATCAAATCTATCTGGGAACCTCCATGGACCCCTTCACTGTACAATCCATGACGATCAGCCGCTAACATTTGGGTTTAACCTCATCAGACCCTGATAAGTGAAGCTTTGTTGATTTCTACCTTAGCATAGAGCTTTACCTCCAGAAACAGGAGGAGAAACTGAGGCACGAAGACAATGGGGATCTCAAGATGTCAAAAGCGGGTATGAACACAATTTAAGACCAGATCTCCTTGTTTCCCTTTCACATGAGACAGCCAAATGACTTCCTGCAGTTTGGACACTGGGATATATAACTGTATACATATATAATATTGTCAGCTGCTGGAGATCTGCTGCTACAATATTAATTTTCTGACTAACTTAGTCTCATGCAGTGTCCTGCACGCATTTAATTACAGCTGCTGGTGCACTTGACCGTGCTCTCAATCCACAGCAGAATAAACATTGAGCCAAGTGAATCTTCCATTTTAAAATCTTATCATAGAATCATAGAATGGTAAGGTTGGAAGGCACCTCAAAGATCATCTACTTCCAACCACCTGCCATAGGCAGGGACACCTCCCACTAGTACAGGTCACTCAAGGCCTTGTTCAACCTGGCCTTGAACACCTTCAGGGAGGGAGCAGCCACAACCTCCCTGGGCAACCTGTGCCAGTGTCTCACCACCCTCACTGCAAAGAACTTCCTCCTAACATCCGGTTTCAATCTCCCCTCTGCCAATTTAAACCCATTGCCCCTTGTCCTGTCATTGCAAGACCTTGTCAATAGTCACTCCCCAGCCTTCCTGTAGGCCCTCTTCAGATACTGGAAGGCTACTATAAGGTCTCCTCAAAACCTTCTCCTCTCCAGGCTGAAGAGCTCCAAATCTCATAGCCTGTCCATATAGCAGAGCTGCTCCAGCCCTCTGAGCATCTTCGTGGCCCTCCTCTGGACCCACTCCAACAGTTCAATGTCCTTCCTAAAGTGCCAAAAATCTTGTGTTGGCTTATTCCTTGGGTGTCCTGGTGTAAACACCTGACCTGGAAACTTGAACTTACCTGAAGCTATCTAATTGTAGGAAAAAAAATAATTATAAAGTCATATATATATAGCTAACCACACTAAAATAGGTGGTTTGCTTTATAAATCGAATAAAGACTGTTCTTTTGACAGTCATAAATAAAATTTCAAAGGATCCTTTTTTTCATGTAGTTTCATTTTACAGATAGAAAAGCTAAGTGCCAGCAAGCAAAAAGGCTTTTCCTGGTGTGAGAAACTAAGTTCTCTGGTAAAGCTTGAAGCTGAGTTCTGGCTTTCCTCCTACCAAGTGTTTTAAGAACTCAGCCATACTCTCCTTAGCTATACAAATAAAGATCTTAAGTGATTAAATCTAAGTACTGAAGCGAAGCTCGTAGCAAGCAGGAGTGAATTGGCATGAAATGCAAACGTAAGCACAAGAAAATAATCCCTGTATTTTAACCACAAATGCCTGTTTTCTACAGGAAAAGCTGTGTTCTCCTATAACATTTACAAGCCATCTTGTCCCCAGCAAGGATTAACATTTGGCATCGAAGTACTGATCTGGCAAAGAGCTGCCAGTAATGTAATCTTTTTTACAACCAACGACATGCTTAAAGTCTTGACAGACTTGACCTCTGCCCATTGCTAATCCCTAACTTTCTTGCCCGTTCAGATGTACATCTTTAAAGAGATGGCACCGAATGTATAGCAAACAGCTAAACTTTAACTGAAGGTGAAACAAGAGCTGCCCAGAGAAAAGCATCGGGCAGATGGAAATCTGAGTGTTCCTTACCCAGCCTTGTGCTGAGATTCTGACCCCACCGTGGGGTAAGAGGTGCCTGCTCAGTTATACATGTGCAGTGACTTTGTTTCTGCCCAGGTGGGAGAGCACACCTTTTGGCAAGAGAGGATGTAATGTATTTGCTCAGATTACAGCAGCACGGAAGAGCCCTGACTATAATCAGACTCTTTATGCTCAGACTGTCTGAACAATCCTTGATCCCAAAAGGATAAAGCTGAATAAAGTAGATGAAGCTCACATACAGAAAAATGAGGTATAAAGAGACTTTATATTTTACCGAATCAGTTTCCCAACTCCCAGTTCAGGCCGAACCGAAGTGATAGATTTACATTATGTCCAGAGAAAATAACAGTCAATCCAAAAAAGATTCCAGCTGTCTTTTCTTTCATTTGTCTGACAACCAGTCCTGGGATACATGCCAGCTCCTCAGATATTGGTGCTCCATAGTCTAGTTATTCTAACTTCTGGCAACTCGTTATTTGACCTTTTGGTGCCTTGTCATTTTAATATGGATAACCTAGTGGGAATCTCTTCTTTATAATGCAACATGGTAATGGGCCAGAACACTAAAGTATTGTGCTGTTAAGTCCAGTCTGGAGCTGCAGCTGAGGAGCATGTATTGTGGGAGGGAAGCAGGAAAACAGAGTTTGGCCTCTTGTGCGTGAATTAGTGGTCCCTGGGCACTGGGGGAGAAGTCTAATCTGTTCTATGCCATGCGTTATATGCCAGTTTTGGATCACTCTCTAAAGCCATGTGATAGCAATCTTCTCCTCCCAGATGAGCACAGGCCTGCTTCCAGAGGACATACAAAGAAGAAGAGATCAGCTGAGCAGCACCAGCCCTCATGGCTTTCATTGGCTTATGGATGATGAGTTATAGCACTTTTGTGTGAGAAACCAGCCAGGTGTCAAAACTTACCTATATTCCTCTGACCCATTACCTGTGACTCCAAAGTGGTATAAAAGCCAACAGAGTGTTCTGTAGCCTGTTCTGTAGATCCTTCAGTGAGTGGTCAGTGCTCTCAGATGAGGGCTGCTTTTCATCAGTTTCCAAAGCACCCTAAAAGCATCTCAGAAGAGCCTGATGTCTCTAGACAGTCTAATCTTCTGATGCTATACTTGGTCAATAAGCGTGTTAGCAATCCAAACAAAAGAAGCAGCCATTTATCTTTAATTCGAGGCCATATTCCATTGTAAGCCCTTTGTCCACCTTGAGAAGTCAGAGAAGAGCCATAGATTTATTTTTTTTTTCCAGTAGCCTGGGAATGGGATCTTAGAAAATGGTGTGCTCAGTCTGACATGGACTTAAATACATTTCAAAATAATCCATTATGCATCAAGTGTTTAATCGACATAATTAATATTTTTAAGGGGAGCCACTTACATTGTAAGTTCTACACACATTATTTACAATTTCAACACTAACAGTTAATGCTCTGTGACAAACTATATTGTTTCCAGCTTGTTATCCATTCATAACAAGGTCAATCTATTACCATTATTTTTGTGAGTGTAGCTGCTACCTTGAGGCAAAAAGTTAATTGTAAATTACAGAGGAGGGATTACTGAGTTGTTGGTTTGTTGGTTTGGTTTGTTTTTTGGTTTTTTTTTTAACTGTATTCACTGTAATGTATGGTAACAGTGCTATTTTAGTAAATATTTGCATTTTAAAGCATTTTGTTATTCATATCAGATATACTGGACAAATTTGCTTCCAAACTTTTCAAGAACTTATACAATGGGAAGAGAAGAGCCATTTAAAAGGATCCATCCAAGCATTTCATAACCATTGCAGTTAAAAGGAGATGCAGTTTCATCTGTTTTCCCCCTTCATCGGAGACTGGACTCTGTCATTATTATCCAACACACCTCTGAGAAGTCCTTAGTGCTCTGAGAAAAAGGAACTGATTTGATTGTAAGTTATAGAACAACACTTTAGCCTTTATATCATAAAAATTATCTGTAAGAAATATGTCTTAAAATTTTTTTCTGCCCCTCTGATGCACAGTAAATACACAGTGCCAGCCTGGTGTCTGAACTCTTCTACCTGCTTTCTTTTGTACAATTTCTGTTGCACTGCCAGATGCTCTGGCAGACAAAGTTTCTTGGTTTTTTTTTTCTTTTGGCCTGCCTTGTTTGCTTCCACCTGAGCAGAAGTCAAAGGGCATGTGGCATTGCTACTTCCCTGCTCACAGTAAAAGCTGTCAATCATAGCCTACACAGAAAAGGATGGAGAACCATCATAAAATGTCTTTTTCCATATCATTTTAATGATGCATCCCAGGGCAAAACCCATCAGCCTTCCATTAGATGATGGACCTGTCCATCCTAATGGACATTGGAGATTTGACACCATTTAACTTGGATCTAGACAATGCTTCTCCTATGCCCACAGATGCAACAGGTCTGCCTGCCTCAATGATCTCCACCTCAGTTGTCTTTTGTATTTGAACCTTGAATTAGGTGACTCATTTAACCACATTTTATTCTGGTTTCAGTTAAAACATTGGAATTGAATTTTGACAATCACACCCAGAATAACAGAACTCATAATCACTGAATATTTTGAGCTGACTGAAGGAAGTAAGATGATGACCACCGATCAGATACAGAAATGCATTGCTAGTAGCACGGGAATAGGAGAAATATATTAAGAGCTTTATCTTCCTTTCTCTGCTGCAGAAGAGGCAGGTGAGAGCTGTTAGGCTATTTCCCTTACCATCCTATAAAATGTCTGTTCTAACTTCTTGATGATTAAATTCATGTAGTGTGCTAGGGGTGTTTGGTTGAACAGAAACTGATTCCCTCTGAAATTTTATGGAGAACAATTTAAATTTGTTAGAATCTGTCGTTCCAACACCAGGCTGCTCACTTAGGAAAAAAAAAAAAAAAATCTATTCCTTTCTTCCTCAAGTGCCCTAATGGAGAAGAAATTTGCCAGGCTTATGTCTTCTATTTGAAAAGCTTAATATGTTAAATCAGAGCAGTTTTTCTTTCACCACACACTCTCAGAAACTTCAAGACATCGACAGGTATTAGCTTATCCAGCTTGCAAAGGGTTAAGTAACATTATTTCCGTGGTCTCCATCCCTGGTAGTACCTTCAAAGCTCACAAAGCTCAAGACGTGTGCATTCTTCGTCCAATAACTTGTCCAGTAATTGGTATATTGATTGCTAATGTCATCATGTTTTAGTATATATAAACCCTCTCACTCTATCATACAGCCGCCAACAATCCAAGAAGTCATTGTTTATTCATTGTAACTCCCAAACTGGCCGTGTCAGATTCTGCTTGAGGCCTTGCTGATAAAAATCAGCAGATGATTGGGCACACACATTCTTGACATGGCTGACCCATGACATCTTAGGGCCAGCGGGGAGCCTGTCATTATGTGTACAATACTCTCCTTTCTTTCCCCTTATCTATTCCCAGATGACTTTGAGATTTTTATTAACTCATTAATGACTGAAGATATCATTAAAGAAAGTGGGGAGGAGGGGGGAAAGAGGACAACTTGTTTGTTTATTTAAAAGGGGGGAGCCACAAACCTTTGGGTCTGCACATGGAGAAAAGCGAGGGAGGCTTGAAGGCAAAGCTGAAGTCCAGCCAGAGGAAAAGGTGGTTGGTTTATTAGGATGACTAAAAAAAATTATTAAACTATATTTGGAATGCAACTGAGGAAGGAGGAAACAAAAGGAAACTGCAAAACAAGACTGATCAGGTTCACACAGTACAACCAGTAGTCCTTACGAGCAAAGGACATCTTCCTGGTGGTACTTAGGTGTTCGGATACCAAGGTATTCGTTCAGAATGATGTTTGTGTTCAGGATTAGCATTTTGCCATTTCTTTAAAAGCATATTGTCTTATACAGAGCAGTGCTGCCTGAGTTTTTTGGTTAGTTAGTTTGGTTTCTGTTAAATGTGTCAGTTGAACAGATATTGAACAGCATTATGCAGCGATCGCATCTGCAATTCTTTTCCAGTTGTTTGATTGGGGATTTTCTAGATCTTAAGTTTGCCCATTCTGTCTGTAAATGAAGCAAACTATTGAATACAACTTGGTAGATTTTTACTATGTGGTCAAAATTTGGTTGTCTTAAAGCAGAATTTTCAAGTGAGCTAACTCACAACCTGATTCTGACCCTACATCTGTCAGTCAGTAAATTTTGCCTGAATTCAGGCTAAACAATTAATTCCGATTACAGGCTTTTCTTCCACCTTAAAATCTTGTGTACCTCTTAATTTATCTCTGAAACAATCCCACAGCTGATCTTTTTATTGGAGACTGGATTATTTTAACAATTGAAACTGTCTTATTTTCCTCCTGAAATGTGAGAGCTTCCTATTACTAAAGTCCTATTGGTTTAGAACCAGGGACTTAATATTTCAAGGACTGAAATTATTTTATTTTAATGATTGCCATTTGTGGACTGACTGAGGAATAGTGAATACTTTCCTGTCTTAGGCAGCTGCCCTCCATATGGTGGTTGATCTCAACCTAGAAATGTCTGACATGATTGTAGAGGTACTGGACATTAAAGTGACATAGAACTGAGTGTCATCTGCATTGGCTGGCCTTTAAGAATCTTTGTTTCCATGTCTATCTTTTTGATGACGTGAGTGGAAGAAAGATGAGTCTGCTTCCCTGAGGGACCTGTAAGTATTGGTATAAAATAATAGAATAAGCTCCCTGGATGGGAAATGTGAATTACTAAAACCAACTCAAACAGGAATCTGCTTATTCCATCACGAACTGCAGGTAATGGCTTGGCAATCAGGTATATCAGTCTGACCTTGTAGATCGACTGTAGTAAGTTTTAGAACTTCTAATAAGATGTAAAAAGAACAATTTCCTTATGCTATATTGTTTCTGACAACTCTTCATTGTCTCCCCTCAATAGATGATGCAGACNTCTTGCAAAGGTAGTGGACATTTCCTGCAGTTCTTTAGGAGACATCTCTTTTCCTCATTCGTTTCCTGATAATTAGCAGAACGTTGCTTGCACCACAGTGGGAGCTTGAGTTCTCCATCAAAGGTCAGGGACTTGTGCAAGGAGCTGTGGGGGGGGTTAAAAAAATACAGATTTGAAAAATAAAATGGCAAGAACACATCAGTGTATGCTGGCCCAATCACCTTTTTGAGAGGAAGTTTTCCTTTCTCCTTGCTTTCTGACATCCAGGCTCTCTTCCATGGCGTACTGAAGTAGGAACCAGTGATGAATCTTTGGATAATGGACTGCTGCTTGAAAAACTGCTCCTCCAGTGAAACACGTGCCTGTCTCTCTGACAATAACAGCAAAGAGCAGATCTTGTGGAAGAAATAGAGGGTTTGAGGGCTACAGCACCAGACTCCGAGGCTATAAATTGCTGGACTGGGATGTTAGATGCCTTTTAATATTTTCAAACATCCAGTAGAGTAATGAAAGAACTGCAGGACTATCCTGATGTAAGACCTCGGGAGAGTTGTTTTCAAGAGATCGTGGGAGCTCACAGCTTGTTTAAGAACATGAAGTCCTATCCAAGTAATGGCTGGAAATAAGTTGCTTGATTTTTCTATCCCTAAAGACAAATTCTTGTAATGGCAAAAGTGTAAAATCCAACAAAGAGAGGCTTGATACTTTCAGATACTCCAGCCACTTCACAGTGGAAAAAAAAAAAAAAGAAAAAAATGGCATACTGACAGTGAAACTATTTGGGGTAAATAATGAGGACAGACTTCTCAGAAATAAACTGGCATGGATTTGGCCATGAGATGTCAGATTCATAACTTGAGAAATGAAAGCATCTATATACTAGAGAGCAGGCCCTAGCCCAGCAGTGGCAATTCAGCCTTCTGAGCCACAGGGATTTCTTTATAAGCACTGGTATATTAAATGTGGAATTGGGTAGGCCAAAGGGACAGCAGTAAAACAGGGACAACGTGCAGTGACCAAAAATGAGCTAAAGCCAGACACTAATTACTTTGCAGTAATTTTGATTTCCTTTAGACCTGACTAGTATCTCTTGCTCCTGGAAGGTAAATGCTTTTCCTATCACTTAGGTTTTACATTTAGTAGTTTGTTTGGTTTGGGTTTTGTTGGGTTTTTTTCAGTCTAACTGATGTTTAGGAGAAAGCAGGTTTTGTCTATTTATTCAATTTAGTGCCTTTATCAATGTAAAGATGAGGAGTGGCTCTTTATACTGTGCACATAGCTGGAGTGGGCTGAGGAAGAGCACTTTTAGACAGGCCTAGGTCAACAAAACAGATTCATCCATCACATCTGCCAGAATGGGAAGATAGCTGTCTCGATGCTCAGTCAATCTGAGACCTTTCTACTGAGTCAACTGACAAGATTGCAGATATTTGTGACAATGATGACACTTATCCACAAGTAAGTGGACTCAAGACCACCTACACTCTTGGTGGTGGGTCTTCTGCTTAGGAAACTCTAACCTATTGAACACCAACCTATTGCTCTTTGCAGTCTTCTTCTCTTACCAACTGAGAGTCGCTACCCAAAACTGAACTGGAATAAAGTGAAATAACAAAAGGAAGGGAATCTGAGGTGGTAGTGGTGGAAGGTGTGAGAGTCAGTAAAAAGTACAGTAAAGAACCCTATGACAAGTCATGATAAATGGGTCGTTATAAAATTCATGTTTAGGCTGCACCAGTCTGGGGATAATGCCATTCGTCATGGCAACACTGGGGCACTAATGAGCCCTCATTACATATTCATGGCTTTGGCGCCTCTTCTCTTGCTGCCTCCCTCCCACTCTGAACCAATGCCTGGTANTTTTTTTTTTTTTTTTTTTTTTTTTTATTTGTTATGTTGCAGCAATTACACTGTAAAAGTGCTGCGCAAGATTGATTGCTCTGATCTGTAGTTCAATTGTAAATTAGAATACACATCCCCCTGGGGACACACAGCCCCTATTTGTGATTAAGAAAAAAGCCCCATAATAGACTAATAGCTAAAGTTCTCTCTCTTTTACTTTCAGGCAATTAGCTTGATGAAATGGCCCCTTTTTGTGTACCCTGGAAGTGTAAACCGATATCATAATGAAGTATATGATGTTTATTCTATTATTTTCACCTTGCCATGTATGCAAGAATGCATAAATAATAGCTGCTTTGTCTAGTACATCTACTGATTCAGAAGTAAACTATGTCTTAAAGATGCAGTGTATGATCCTGCAGCCTTGAGTTAAGTTGGGCATTGTGACTCATCCCTATAAAAACTGATGTGAAGAAGTTGGAGACCATTTTTAGTCAGGTGATTACTGTTTGCAAGAGACTTTCATTTAGAAAGAATCTTGACTGGAAAATCCTCTTAATAACCTTAAGGGAAAAGTAAAGTATGTCCATTTTATAGAAATGAAAACTGATGAGGAGATGCTGAACATGTTCAGCAAGCCCACACAGAACCTCAGTAAGGGCTTCAGGAATTCTAGTTCCTTGAACTCGTCTTGCAAGCCATCATAAACTCCCTTTCCTCTCTTTTAAAGTGTTATTAATGCTGTCCTGGATGGTTCATGGACTGACTCTGACCTTAGCCTTGCCTCAAAGACCTAAAACACTGTGGTGTCATGGTTGCCTTCATTCTCATGTGACATACATAGTTAAAGCTCTTTCACCTGAATCCAAGGTGGCTATGGTCAAGCCCATATTCAATATCATGTGTTGGATGCTGGCTTCCCCAAGGCTCAGTCCAAGCTGTCAATCTGAGCAAATGAGTCATGTTAAGCAACAGCATTAGAACACTGCGATGGTGTTCGTGCAGTTGAGCTCAAGATAAACATCTGGGAAAGAAAACTGCCACAGGACAGTAGCTCTGGGCTATACCTGCGTTGTGACAAAAGGTGCCTCTACATCAGCGTTTCACTTTGGCCCCGGAGTGCACTTTTGAAGTGAATCCTCCAAATGACCCTACCTACCCTGTCCCACAATGCGAGGCAGCCTCCAGCATGCAAACCAAATTCTTTTGTGTGAAATCAAACCAGATGATGTGGTTTGGGAGCTCCAGCAGCTAACGGGAATTCAGTCCACAGGAGCATGCTAGCGCTAGTCTGAGTAAACCTCTGACATGCAGTGACCTGGGGCCAGTCTCTGCTCCTCAGTGCACAGTGTACACATAGCTTTGTTTGCTTATTTGCTAAGCAAAGCAGGGTTCCTATCCAAGGAGTTATGAGAAGCTCAGATAGTATGGCAGAGAGGACACGTGAAATGGCCTGAAAAACCTGTGTGAGAAAATGCTCTGGTTTATGTATAACCTCATCAGTTCATCTGCAACAGAAATATTTTCATTTAGCTGAAATTCTGCTAGAGAGAGGTTCTGGCAGGGAACATAACAGAGTTCGGCAACACTCTGCTAAGGAGCAAACCTTTAAAGGGTAACGCTCTGTACATGGCTACAATACCATATTCTGTTTAAACTTGTTCATCATTGTCTTCTTGCATGACAGCCCTGGCATTTAAAATATGTTAGGGGTGACACAATACTTTCACCTGGTGCAGACATATATCACTGGAAGGATGTTCTCATAAACAAAGTGCTGCAGGCTATGATCTTATCATTCTCCTCTTCCTCCTTCTCAGTTCAATGACGAACACGTATTTCTCTGCTCCAGTTTCTGGACTAGAGAAGCCTGGTGTTGGAGCAACAGGTGATGTTGCAAATCAGGAATGACAAGCAGTGGTGGTGGTGGTGGCCTGGGGAGGGGAGAAAGCAATGGAGGGGGCACCAAACGTGCAATGAATTTTATCATGCTTTGGCTGGCACCGGTTCTACGCAGTGCTGCAATTTTATAGCATGAGCAAAAGTTTACCCACGTGCATGCCTGCACAAGCAGGGGTGTTTGAGAAAGACATAAAGCAAATTAGAGTGTTCACATGTAATTAGCTGACTATTAGTGTGGTTCAGCCAAGGCAATAGGCAGACAGTAAACTTCAAGATAGCTCGCAGATAAAAGGACTGAAACTGTTCTGGAGAGAACTGGAGATTGTAGTTCAGAAGAGAAATTCCTGGCAAATTGAGCAGGCATCTGAGGATCTTGATGCACTACACCATCAGTGTGGTACAAGGTAGCTATAGAGGCCTTCCTTCTCCTTCCTACAAAGTTTAATCCTCCCTGGCATTCCTTGGATAGCTCACTTTTAAAGCATTTCATAATAATCATAATTCTGCGTGGATACATATTAGTTTGGACTAAAACTGTGAAATCCTCTGGTCATGCTTCCTGCCCTCCTGTAGGGCTGTACAGTCTCCTACAGAGACTGTAACCCTTACAGAGACTGGAAAACCCTCCAGTTATTTATCTAAGAGTGCAGACGACCAGGTCTAGGTAAAAACATTATCACTTACCACAAGTAAATATCACACTTGGAGAGAAACCCAAAGTGTGTCCGAGTTCCAGTCTGCAGCCATACTCACTTCTGTGAAGCTGTGAGTATTTTTACTAAATCTTTGTGCTAAATGAAAATGTCATTATATTTTCCTCTCATTTTAGAGCTGTCAGAGAAGTGCTTTTTCCTGTCCTTTGGGATTGTTCAAGATTTCTTTCTTTCCCACCCCCACCCCCACCCCAAATAATTCTCTGGCTAACCAATAAGCTGTTAAAGAGGAAAAACAAATCCTCAGACCGAGCCATTTGCTTCAGTAATTTCAAACTATTTCTTTTTTTTTTTTTTCTTCACTTATAAATTAAAAATTAACACCAAGCCATTTCAAAGCAAATGTTCATTTAGAAAAGCATCTATTGGGACACTTGGAATGAATTTGAAATGTCCTTAACATCTTTTTTTTTTTTTCTTTCAGTTGAGAAGATTCATGAAAACCACATCATTCCCTCCAAACCTTTTTGACTGATTGGTTTTTTCCAACAGAAAGTTTTTATGGAAAACCCTAGCCATAACTCACTTGCATCATCAATTCATTATCTTAGTTTTTTATTAGAAATAGCTTCTGAAGAGAAATATCTGAGAGCTTCATGAGGTGATCCAGCAATTAAATATTTCAAATATTGCTGAAATCATCCTTACTTCTGAGTATCTGTTGGTGATAAAGCTTCCATTTCTCAAGGTCTGTTATTTACCTGTGGTCTGTTGTTGATTTCATTAGTCAAACAGGACTGATCTAAAGTGTTGCTGTGGATGTAAAAATTTGTCATAGGTTTTGCACAATTTGGACACTATTTCTCTACCGGTGTGTAAGCCCCGCAGCAAGTCTGTTAAGACTCCATCCTGCAAGAAAAATGAACACTTAACACATCAGAGGATTTTTTTCCTCTTCTCTGTCATGCCAGACATAAAATTCACCTGTACTGCTGGAGTGTGTAAAGGCATGTTCACCAAGGAACAGGCAAGGAATCACTTCTCACTGTACGATTAGCAACACTTGGTTAACAGTTACTCTATGGGCTGCATCAAGAGAAGCATGGCCCGCAGGGCAAGGGAGAGGGTTCTGCCCCTTTGCTCTGGTCTCCTCAGACCCCACCTGGAGTCCTGTGTGCAGTTCTGGAGCCCCCAGCACAGGAAGGACATGGAACTGTTGGAGTGGGTCCAGAGGAGGGCCACAAAAATGATCAGACAGCTGCAGCAGCCCTGCTGTGAGGACAAGCTGAGAGAGTTGGGGCTCTGCAGCCTGGAGAAGAGAAGGCTTTCAGGAGACCTTAGAGTAGCCTTCCAATATCTGAAGAGGGCCTACAGGAAGGCTGAGGAAGGACTATTGACAAGGTCTTGCAATGACAGGACAAGGGGTAATGGGTTTAAACTGGCAGAGGGAAGATTTAGACTGGATGTTAGAAGGAAGTTCTTTGCAGTGAGGGTGGTGAGACACTGGCACAGGTTGCCCAGGGAGGTTGTGGCTGCTCCCTCCCTGAAGGTGTTCAAGGCCAGGTTGAACAAGGCCTTGAGTGACCTGTACTAGTGGGAAGTGTCCCTGCCTATGGCAGGTGGTTGGAAGTAGATGATCTTTGAGGTCCCTTCCAACCTTACCATTCTATGATTCTATGATTCTAAAACCAGGAAAGAAAATTACCACTTCTAGTCTTAGCCCTCCTTTGTTCAAGGCTTGTATAAGTATTTGTTGGGAACAAAACCTGGAATAAATTCTCTACAGAAGAAATGCTGGATCACGAGTGCAAGGTTGTGTTGATGTTTCAGTTCATCTAGAAGGAGGGAACCTTCTGCTGTAGATCTCAAGTGATGCTCAAGGAGTGGAATAGCACGTACAAGGAGGAGAGTCAGCATGCCAGCGGCTAAGAACCTGCCACTAGAGATAATGCCTGGGGATCATGTCAAGGTAACAGCCCTCACAAGCCACTCAGCAGCTGCTTGCTTGGCAGCTCTTGCTGCCCTGCTTTACCTTCTTTCCAAGAGTCATCCGGTTGGTTTTCCTCATCCCACTCTGCAGCATATCAGGAAAAACTGAGGGGTTTTTCAGAGGTTTCTGGAGACAGCAACAAGCTTTCAAACAACTGATTTTTGTAAAATCATAGGATGTTTTAGGGTGGATGGAACCCTTAAAAGCCATCTAGTCCAAACCCCTTGCTGTGAGCAGGGACATCTTCAACTAAAATCAGGTTACTCAGAGTCCTATCCAACCTTTACCTGTAGTGTTTCTTGGGATGAAAGAGGGTAGATTTAGACTGGACATTAGGAAGAAATTATTTACAGTAAAGGTGGTGAGACACAGCAACAAGCTGCCCAGGGAAGTTGTGGATCACAGAATCATAGAATTAACCAGGTTAGAAAAGACCTGTAGGATCATTGAGTCCAACCTATCATCTAACCCTTCTCATTAACTAAACCATGGCACTAAGTGCCTCATCCAACCTCCTTTTAAACACATCCAGGGATAGTGACTCCACCATCATGGGGAGGGCTGTTCCATCCCTAGACGTGTTCAAGGCAAGACTGGACCAGGCCTTGAGCAACCTGATCTAGTGGAAAGTGTCTCTGCTTATGGCAGGGGAGTTGAAACTATATGATCTTTAAGGTCTCTTCTAACCCAAACTACTCTATGATTCTATAGTGCAACCATAATGTTAGAAGTCAGACACAAACAAATTCCTTTCCTTTCCTTTCCTATTGCCCTTATTCCAGTCACTCAGTACACTGCAGAGACTGACAACAGAAGTTGCATTAACCAAGAATGCTGCCACAGGAGCTATCTTCCATCAATTTCTAGCCCTTTTTTAACCTGATTATATTATTGGTATTCCGTGCCAGTAAGCCACACAATTTAATTGTGCTGCATGGCAAACATAACATTTTTTCACTTAAAAAAATCGTTTCCTCCTTGTACTAACATAGTGAATAAATACTCCCCACTTCAGAACACTCTTCATTACATTTTTCATCCTATAAACCTTGACCATCTCCTTTCAAAGACTTACAAATTTATCTAGTTTTACCTCACATGAAGGCAGGGATATAGAATCATAGAACCATAGAATGGTTTAGGTTGGAAGGGACCTCAAAGATCATCTAGTTCCAACCCCCTGCCATAGGCAGGGACACCTCCCACTAGCACAGGTCACTCAAGACCTCATCCAACCTGACCTTGAAC
>VWZE01014430.1:782784-795639 GCA_013396675.1 Eubucco bourcierii | reverse complement strand
CCCCCCCCCCCCCCCACCATGGATATCAGGTGCAGCACAACCATCACAACATCTCAGAGAGATCATCATTCTTTCCAAATGATAACTTTTTAGAAGTAAAATAAAAGTGATTCTACCTCATAGATGTGTTGGGAAATGGTAAACAAAACTCAAGTCTCTTTCTGATTAAAACTTTGCTCATGTGATTATCCAAAGCTTTTTTTTTGCCCTTGTGACAACTCTAATTCTGTTCTTATTTATCCCCCTGAAAATCTGGATATACTCTTCCCTGTAGAGTTTTCTCCAAGAGGACATAAATGAGCTTGACATGGACCCCAGGAAAGTTTACTGGCACCCAGGTGGGCAAATCTTCCCTGTTTTCAGCACAATAGATGGTATAAGTACCCCTAAAATCTTACAGAAGTTAAAAAGCAACTTTTTACTTTGAGATGGTTATGGAGGGGGTCTCTCCTAACTTTTAGTTACTGATTCACATCTTGCTACAAAGAAAGGATATAAAAATATCTGGCTAGTGTGGACTGAGCAGGTGTGTTTGTGAGAAGTCTCACAGAGAGGAGATGCTGGATGAGAGTTGTAGTTAGACATAGGGACTATAATTTGATCTCCTTGGCTTTATCATCTGGCTTTAAAGGTGACATAATTAGCACCATTGTAAAGTTGAACCACATACGTCAAATTGTTATTTTGAAGGGCCCAATGAGTTTATTATCACTTCAGTTTTCGACATCAGGTTTGGATATCTTTCCAGAAGCTAACCGTTTACTCAACCTCAAAGTTGTAAACACCAAACAAGGACACAGCCCTCTGCTGAGAGGTTTCCTGCATCAAACTCTGGTGCTAAAAGTTCCTTTCTGGTTTCCACTGTTTCAAGTTTATTTAAAGAAGTCATCTTTGTCTGGGAGTTATTTAAATTGCTTGTTAGATTTGGAAACAGGTTTTTTCTACCTGCAAGTGAGGGTGGTTGGATTACTCAAACACAGCTGAACATAATTTGGCTGTGACTTTAGTAGGACCATATTTCACTGGAGGTGCACACGGACGGCGGAGGAATGGCTCTAAGGAAGCATCGCATATGGTTCTCTGGGATGGTTCGCCCATGGTAAGACCAGAAACACGCTTTGGCTTCAAAGAAATCCTGTATTTTATTAGCATAATCGGTAGAAATTGTCAGTCAGGGGCTCACTGTTGGTTCAGACCCAGCGGTCACTGGTCTAATAACCTTCTGACTGAGTCTGGGATTAAAAAGTCAAAAGTTTTTGGCTCATTCAGCAAGTGAGACCCTTCGCCTGAGCACATGGACATCGGTGTTGCCTCTTTGTTCTGCCCCAGTGGTCCCCAGCCCACGCTGGCCCCAGGATAACAATATCAAGCAAGGAATGTACTGTCTTTATTTTTTTCTCTCCTCTCCCCATCCTTTTTAACTCGGTAGCTGTGAGCAGCCTCAGAGGGTCCATAAGGTTAACAAATTGGGAATTTCAAACCCCTTTGTTTCAGCCTCCCCTGAAACACGCCTGTCGGCTTTGCTCCGGGGCCATGAACCCGGGAATCCTCCCCGACTGATGGCTCCAAGGCCCCCGAGCTCACAGGGCCCTGAGCTGTGGGCCAGCCGCAGCAGGGGACTGCCCCAGGGTGAGGAGTGTAGATCTTCAGGGATGAAACAAAATGTTTCAGATGCAATGAATTGGACATCTGTTTCATCAGAGGGGAAAAAAAAAAAAAAAAAGAAAGAAAAAATGAAAGAAAAGAAAAAAAGGGAAAAAAATTTCATCTGCTCTAATGAGAGATGCTAAGATATTTTGGTATGTTGATAGGCTGCCTCCTGCTCCTCACAGCTGGAACAAACACACTACCTAATCTATTGGCCCCTAGGAATGACTATTTTTTTTTTTCCCCCCCCCCTTGGGTAATACCTTTTCTTCACATCAGAGCACTGGAGTATCAGTAGCACGCACTTGATGTTTTTCAGTGCACTCTTTAGCAGTTTTGGGTCATTGCCAGCCTTCAGTTTACCTGCAGGTTCCCTTGTCTCTAGGCTGTGGATCCATTCTGTGCTGGATTTCTTAAATACAGTCATGTCCTCCTGTGTAAGATATTGTTTTTTTAATTCAACAGCTCTGCCAGTGCTAACAGTCTGTTTTGTTGCTCTGCTAACATGATCAGGGGATTTACTTTTACCCCAAGGTTGTCCTGGAGGATTCACCTCCTTCAAATGCTTCCCTACCCTTTCAACGTGCTGGACCAGGCATGCAGGTCTTGTTCTTTAATCACATTAGGAACATCTCAGAATGGTCCACCACTTGCAGCAGCCTCTTGCTCAGGGCTGGGTGGCACTCCCATATGCTGTTTGCTTTATCAAGAGATGTTATCCCTTGGTTCATGGAGTTTTTATTAGTAGCTTTGTGTGGACTCTGAATGGTTTTATGGTATGTTCCTGAACTCCATTGTATTCTTCCCTTTGATTATAGGTTGGGTTTGTGCACAGACTCAGTTATTGCTAACTGAACTCTGCTGTTCTTTTTTTCCTGTAAATAGAATATTGGTTCTAGAGTCTTCTCTGGGAAGGAATTCTTCTCTGGCTCCAATATACTCTATTCCTAGGTGCTATGTTTTTCATAGTGCAGCTCTCTTTTGCTTTTATTTGTACTTTCTCCCTTGGAAGAGGTGTCAGGAGGCTGAGCTCTATCTAACCCATTTTACATGCCATAGTCTGAACAATGCTATGAGATGCTTCTGCTTCTAATCCAAACCATGAGCTTTTTATCTGAAAAGCAGTGACTTGAGATGGGCTAAGTTCAGTTGGGATGTTAGCCAGGCACTTGCAGACTAACTTTTCAGTATTGTCTGTGAGAGGACCATCACCTCTGAGTAGACAAATGCCTTGTGCTGCATAGCACCTGCAAGCTCCCCACAGCTGCCCCAGCAGTGGCCTGTTTCCAAAGTGCTGTCACTCATGTTTATTCAATGCTTGTTGCAATACAGTCTCTTCTGGAGGCAAGATCCTGTCTGAAGGTACTGATACCAGCTTGTTGTGCTGTTGACATAGTTGTAGATCCTGTGACTCTCTATATCTATTTTTCTGTTTAAGATGCAACATTCCATCTCTCCCTACTTTTTTTTTTTTTTTTTTTTTTAATTAATCCTTCCTCTCATTAAATTGTGCTGATGCCACAGAAAATTGTCAGCTGTCCGTTCTTTCCCTAGACAGGGACTATATCTATATGTATATATATGTATATATGTATATATAATCACAGCAAGGGGAGGAAGGGGTCAGGTGTTGCTATGGAAAGAGACTATTAATCTGTGACAGAACTGGTACTACAGGAGGGGAGATCCTTCCTCTGCACAAAATAAACCTTTAAAAGGAAGCTCATGGAGAGCCCAGGCCCTCTCTGGTGGACACCTGCCCCAAGTTTGGTAATATGTTCTTTCCCTTAGTTGACTTTGCTGATGATTCTTCTGCTCTGCTAGATTTTCATTCATCTGAATGAATTTGAGTCTAAACTAGTCTGGGTTTAATGAGGAAGAAGATTTGAATAAAGTACCACTTTGAATGCCTTATGAAGAACTTGATGGTCAGGTCCTGAAAATTATAAAAAGTTCTCAAAATTCCTGTGATGGTTCATGTCTGCCAAGCAGCTACATATATGCATAAAATATCTTTTGCTTTAATATATATATTAGAGTAATACTTCTTAATACTCCCAGAAGGAAAGAAGGGGAAAATGGAGGCAAGGGGAGACACCTCATAGAATGGTAAGGTTGGAAGGGACTTCAAGGATCATCTAGTTCCAACCCCCTGCCATAGGCAGGGACACCTCCCACAGAGAATCATCTACTCAGTTCAAATTATACCCCTCACAGACCCCATCTGTAAATCACTCTTTGGTCCACCATGATCATGAGCTTCATCAGGGACTATTACATCTGCCATCCTGCAGCAAATGAATTCAGCTTTGCTTTTATTCACTAACTCCATCACTGATCAGGAGGAGGAAGCAGAGTGGTATCCTCTGGTGCCATTGCAGAACTGATTTCAATTTGCTCCAGGTATGGCTGTCCAGACACGTACAAGTAGTTTCAGCTTCCCCAGGCTCACAGAGAGGATGGGACTGAAGCAGTTCCTCCTGTCCCACCAACTGGTCTTTATCTGTGTACCCCATGAGATGTAGGAGACATACTATTAACTGTGGCATCTTGATTACATTTAAATCTAATAGGATAAAAGGTAGATTTGAACAGCCGAATTTCTCATCTATTAAACTTAGGTTGCACTCTGGGTGTTTTTACATCATTAGAAGAACTGTCTCCCTCAGAGTATTTTTAGTAGCCTACCTGACAGCTTCCCTGCTCTGGCTTAGCAATGGAGCTCAAAGTCAAGAGTTAAATGAATTTTTCCCATAAGGCAGATTTTTTCAATCCATTTCACTTTTCCAGCCCCTGCCATTTCTCTCACTGACACCAGCTGGTGTTACCCCTCCCGGTCACTTGGAGGTTGCTTCATGGACCACAAGGTCTCTCCTGGCCAAAGGCTGAAAACCTGCTTGGAGGAACCTGAACGAGCAAGAATGAGCCTCTCGTAGGGTCAGGAGACACAATACCCACACACACCAAGGAATGTAAATTTATTTTTGCCCTGCCTGCCAGTCTCAATTTCAACCTCTCTTTTACATTTTCGTTTGCCACAGGAAGCATCAGAGGACTGTGGATTGAGGACCACCAGCCTATGTAGAATGAGAAGAGTCAGCTTTGACATGAAAGTATTAACATTTCCTTGGCTCTCTATTACCTCTAGCATTTAAAAATTTGCTGCAGAAGTAGTTTGATTGATTCTGATATTTTTGTATTGCTCTGGACCATTAAATCCTGGTAAGAAATCACCACGTCTGGTTCTTTAAATCTTTGCAATCTGAGCATGTCTCAGGGACATGGGTCTGTGTGCCCACACACTGAGAGATGTCTGTTGATACAGAGAGAAACAGAAAGAGAGGTTTCTGTGCCTCTTGAAATTACAGTTGAGAAAAGGGGGTGTCTCTTTCCTCTGCAGCACTTAGTCCACAACTCTTTGCATTTTGCAGAACAGACTTTGCTACAGAACAGCGCTCAGGGAAGGGTTATGACACCAGCTCTTGGTTAAGGGCTGTGACCTCAGTTGCTGTGTTATGGTGATTTTTTTCTTCCCTGTCCAGTTCAGCAGTAATATTTTCTCCAGCCAAGGATGGTGAACGTGAAGGGGTAAATGGCAGAATACTTGTAAATATTTGAAGGGGTTTTGCTGATCAGGGTTCAAGCTCCAGGTAGTCATTATTTCCTAGTGCAGAAGAAACGCAGCCTTGGTCTTCTCTAAGTGATAGGCACAGGGCAAAATCATAGAGGCTCTGGTGAACTTTCTGATACCAAGACAGCTGAAGTGCTGTTCAGGTGTAATCCAATCAAAAAGACACTGCTCTAAGAAAACTGGTCAGTGTGGCAGCCTGAGGTGATGATCAGCCACTGCATGGTACTGCCAATGGACACCAACCAGAGGTAAAAATGAAAAAAAACCCCAAACAAACAAACAAAAAAAAACCCCACCCCACAACCATCCTCTTTGAAACTTTGGGATAAGGGTTGAGATGTTGCCTGCCGTGTGATTAGCAGTAGTCACTGGTGACAAGAAGGCTGGTGAGAAGGGGAGGGATATGATAAGCAAGAGCTTGTAGTGTGCCTGGGGCAGACAAAAGAAGAGTCAGGAAGAAACACTTGTATTTTCTGGAGCAAAGAGATTAATTAGCCAGAAGAGATGGTTTTGCAGCACAGAGCAGGTTTGCTTCACAAACAGACCTGAATAGTACCATTATAGAGAGGAGGTTCTATTTCTTCTCTTGGGAATCCATGGTTTGTTTGCTAGTGAGGGAAGAGGGATGCAATATCCTTAGCCCTACCAGTAAATCAATCCCAAATAAAAGCAAATCTTAGTAAATACAAAAAAGGTTTTGTTTGTTTGTTTGCTTGCTTTGGTGGTTCATTGGTTTTGGGGTTTTTTTTTGCATGCTTGCCTTGTTAAGCGGTGCCCATGCACAGCACTCCAAGTGCTCCTTGAAGCCAGAAGTGTTTACAGGATAAATTTCAAATGATGAAGGAATGGGAGTATCACTACCATCTTAACACTGTTCTTACATACTTTGCATCCACTGTCCACTTTAAATGAAATGACAATTTATGGGGCAGATTGTTTCACCCATTTGTTATAATCTTGATAATTGTTTATTTTTTAAAGTTCCCACCTCAGGATATTTCTGAAGTGATAGGAAAAAGGGATTATTTGTCACCCTTAAGATGAAAGAGTGTTATGAAGGGAGGATAAGGGAAATGGAAATGGAGGGGGAAAGGCAGGTGTATAAGGTGTGGCTAAACAGCTGAATCAAACTGCCATCATTGGTGGAAAATAAACTGAGCTATAGTAAGAATGAATGATACAAAGAAAATAAAAACCAAAACAATCCCCCCACCCCCCCAAAACCAAAACCAAACAACTAAAAAAAACCCAACCCAACCCAAACCAAAAGCATGCTGCCAACTAGGAAGTGAAGGTAAAAAGTATGACCTTGCTGTAGGATGGAAAAAGGGAGTGTAAAGGATGTCTGGAAGATAGGCACAGGATGCTGAGTAAAGTGCTTTGTCACTTGGTTTTTGGGATGGGTGACAGATGGGAGACTGTGGTGAGCAAGGACATGCAGAAAGGAGGAGAAAGGGGCACACAGGCTGGACCTCAGAAGGGTGGTGGAGGGAAGGTGACAGGCGGTGCAGGTCGGGGGGAGCTGGGGATGGCTGCCAGCCCACATGGTGATGAGGTGGCACTGTCAGTGATGATATTGTCAGGGATGGCAGGTGACAGGAGTAGGATACGGTGGATATGGGAGAAGAAAGCTCTTTCAGCCCTCACTGCTGACATGGGAGGGGTGAGTTCAGTTTTGATCTCTCAGTGCAGTTCCTCAAAATCTGGGGCCATCTGGACACAGTCTTGTCCCTCATGCAAGCTGTCAGCAGCATCAAGGGATTGCTCTGGCAGCCAGGACTTGCTGGTGCATCCAAAAGCCTCTGTGCTCATGGCCAGGAGGGCAGATGGCACCGGATCCACTACGGTGGCTTTGTACCACCTGGTGCCCCCTGTCTGGGGGTGTCCCGCAGAGCCAGGTGAGCCTGGCTTTGGGCACTGTGGTGTCACTCAGCTGATGGTGTGGAGCCACCCTGCCACATTGAAATGAGAAGACACCTTTGAGGATATGAGCAGTGGTGCAAACGTTCAGGATGGCCACATTCTGTTTTGGCTGGTTGTGTTATGTCAGGCATAACCAAAGCAACAGCTCGAGGTGGGCGACAAAGCAAGAGAATGAGAACTTGGCTACCACAATTCCTTCTAAAGGATTAGACATCACCTTTAGATATAATCTAAAGGATTAGATATCACCAGCTACCAGTTCCTTCAATCCCATCTCCTCAACACTTAACTTTGCTTGGCACAAACACGATAAACAAGCTGAAATTTGGTCTGGTGTTTTGAGTTGCTCCAGCAATGGATATGATGAATTGGAGTCTCTGGAAATGACCACCAAGGATTATTTTAATTAAAGAAATATTGTCTTGTCCCCCAGCCAGTAACCACACTGGTTTATTGGAATGTATCTGATAATGGGGATCTGAAAAATAAATGCTTTGGGTAAGAGAGTGTCAGAACACTGGAACAGGCTGCCTAGGGGAGTTGTGGAGTCTCCCTCTCTGGAGATATCCACTACCCACCTGGGTGCATTCCTGTGTGATCTCGTATAGATGATCCTGCTCTGCCTGTGGGTTGGACTAAGACTAGATGATCTTTCCTGGTCCCTTCCAAACCCTACCATTCTGTGATTTTGTGAAATTGGTAGTCTCTGTTTGTCACTGGTATTAGAGATGCAAAAACCAATGCCAGTGATTACAACTCTTATACAAAAACACTGGCAAACCCAAAAAACCAACCAACCAACCAACCAAAAAAACACCCAAGGCTGCAACATCTACAGTATGAAGTTGTGTCTTAGAGGATATTATGTGAGAAGCAAGTGGTGACTGGACTGGCTAAGGGGTCAGTTTGCCCTGGCTGAGGAGCACTGGCCATTTCTCCTCTCACCTTGGGCACTGTCTCCTCACAGATGATGTTCCTGAGAGAGGGAAGAGGTTGTAGTCGGTTCATCCAACCCACACCCCCTAACAAACTCTTGTGAGAGAGAACTTTTTTGCTTGAATGCCATATGTGCATGTATTTCTTTCACTGGAAAAAAAAAAAAAAAGAAATGTTTAACATCCATTTCAGTTAAACTTTAAGACTTCTCAAAGCTAGGTGTGACTTTCTGGTCAAAACCTTTGAGGTCGAGATCCTCATGTAAGAATAATAAATTGACCTACAGTGAAGACATTCACAGAGTGAAATTGGAAGATAAACAGAAGGTTTGGACACAGTTTTTTTCTGCATCATAAATAAGTTCCCAAAGCTTTGGTTTATTCATCAGTCAGTAAAGGGAAGGCAGGAGGAGAAAAAGAGAAGAATTATTCCAGCTTGATAAATTTACAACTGGTTTTCATTTTATTGCATTACATAACATTTAAAAAAAAATACACAATTGATTCATAGAATCATAGAATCAGTCAGGGTTAGAAGAGACCACAAGGATCATCTAGTTCAAACCCCCCCTGCCATGGGCAGGGACACCCTACCCTAGATCAGGCTGCCCAGAGCCTCATCCAGCCTGGCCTTAAACACCTCCAGGGATGGGGCCTCAACCACCTCCCCGGGTAACCCCTTCCAGGTTCTCACCACCCTCATGCTGAAGAACTTCTTCCTCATGTCCAGGCTCCAACTTTGTTCCATTCCCCCTAGTCCTGTCACTACCTGATATCCTAAAAAGTCCCTCCCCAGCTTTTTTTCAGATACTGCAAGGCAACAATAAGGTCACCTTGGAGTCTTCTCTTCTCTAGACTGAACAGCCCCAATTCTTTCAGTCTGTCCTCATAGGAGAGATGCTCCAGCCCTCTGAGCACCCTCACAAGCAAATAATGAACTATCTATAAGCATAGTAGTACCTGTGTACCTATATTGGACTAGTACAAAGCAGAGATTAATGTCCAAAGTGTACCTTACAGCTGTGTCACTTTACCCTAGAAGAGTATCTTGCCCAGTACCTGCAGAATGATTAAACACTTGCTTTGGGACTATATAGGAGGTACAAACATGATCCAAAGTGTACAGCACAAGTAGTTGTGGCAACCTCAAACTCCTCTTTCAGTCTGGAAGAAAAGATGAAAACCACTGACATAGTGGCCTCGACATAAGTACTTGAAATAATGTTAGTATGGTGAATGTGGTTTGGGTTAACTGCAAATGTTATTAAAGCTGTTAACAGTTTAAAAATGCATAAAGTGCAGAAGAAAAGGAGCCATGGCAAAACATGTTAGTGATAAAATTGGACAGAGAAGCATTGCTTCCCCAGCTGGTTGAATCATGATGGAGAGTAAAATCAAGGGAGAAATAAACACCAGATTTAGAAGCACACTCAGTGTATCTGGCAGCCTGCAAAAGCTGGTGCCACTGAGGAAGATCAGTCAGGCTATTATCAGATCAAAACTGCCCAATTCTGTTCAGTCTTACACAGATCTGTACACTGCAGAGTCCCTCAGTCCCCTCCACCCACATGGCAAGCAAGCAGTGACCCTGCTTTACCTTTCCTCACCTTGTTGACAGAGGGGATTTGGCTTAGGCACTCAGAATGGATTTGTCTTCATACAATCACAGAATGGTTTGGGTTAGAAGGAGCTTTAAAGATCATCTGATTCTAACTCCATACCATAAGCAGGGACATCTTCCACTAGACCAAGGTGCTCAAAGTCCCATCCAGCCTGGCCTTGAACACTTCCAGGGAGGGGACAACCCCAATTTCACTGGGCATTCTGTTCCAGTGCCTCACCACCCTCACAGTAAAGAATTTCTTTCTTACATGTGATCTAAAGGTACTTTGTTTCTCAGTTTAAATCCATTACCCCTATTACTGCACTCTCTGACATTTTGGACATTTCTATCCCCTCTAAGTATCTAGAGACAGCTTTACAATCTCAGAATTTACAAATGTACAAATTTCAGGAGTATGAAATGAATATCTGTTGGGTGATTTTGGTGCTCAACGTCTTGATTTCAAAACAGAAGCTTTAAAAACTTCTTTTTTTATTTTTTTTTCCTGATTAGTTCCTATAAACACAACTTCTGGGTGTCCAAGTTCTCAGGAAAAAAAAATCAAAGGAAACCTGCATGCAAAGCAAAAGTACAATTATCACTTTAGCTTGCTCATACTTGCTCCAGAAAATGGAAAGAGGCTTTTCTCACTTTGCTTTTTTTTTTTTTTTCATGCACTTATGCAACTCAGTTGTGTTTGGAGTCAAACTTCCTATTGTCACATTGGAAACCCAAACTGTGAATGTAAATCCCCTGGTGACTTAGCCCTGGATTTCTGAGTCTTAGTGCAGAGATGTCTTTGAAAATTTGGCCCTATTTTGTAGTGCTAACATGACAGTTTTCTCTTGTATTGAAATTCTGGTTTGCAGTGTGCTTGGAGATTTGGCTGCTTTGCTAGGATCAAAGTTTGGGCTTTAAAGGCAGTAGGTTATTTCCCCTCCCCTACTCTGCAGCCAGCCATCAAAATGGAGATATCTGCTTTTAGAGAAAACTAAATCCATAAAGATATAAAACTGCAGAGTTATCCCTGTTAGCCTGTGCTCCCTTTTCAAATTTCCTCTGCAGAAACAGCCTTGACTTTGTCGTTCTTCCATTGCTTTCAGCAGGCAGAATTTCTAGAGGAGCTCGATTTCATCCTCTCTACTTCAGAAATTAAACTGAGTTTTCTGTCCCTTACTGATCCTGAGCATGCATCTTTTCAGCTCGGGCTGCCATTAAAGGACCTGGTGGGTCAGGTTTGAGGGTCTCCTTGCCCCATCCTTGCATTGTTCTGTCATGTAAAAATGACATTCTTATGGCAGGATCAAGTCCATGAGCTTCTTCACTTGTTCAAAGGTATTCTCTTATGCTAGACGTTTTTCTCAAGCTCTTGCCAATTAAATTAAGTTTAATAACTCTGACCATTTATGTGACACATTTCATCTTGGAAGAGCTAATAAAAACACTAATTACTGTTGAGAGTGCTCCCAAGAGGCAGATTATCATTATCACATCCTCATTCTGTTGATGGAGAAACTGAGGCAATGTGATTTGCGTAGGACAACGGACTAATGTCCTTGTCAACCCACCCAGGTGAGTTCAGCATTGTGTGATTTCCCATGTGGGGCAAAATTTACTTCTCTTGAGTATAAACATCTACAGTTTTCCTTCCAAAATTCAGCAAAAGATACAGCTGAGAGCACAGAGCTGTCAAGTCTTTGAGTCTCTGATCCCTCCTCATGTACTGATTAAACTTCCTTCTGTTTCACCAACACCCCTGGCAAAAGCAGATGTTGCTGGCAAATGCTGCAGGATTTTTTGGGTATGAAAGTGATTCTGCAGTCTCCCAGACTTTTTCAGGGCCTTTTTAAGTTGAGGTCACATGAGTTCATCAAAGGATGTATGCTGAGATGAGCTATTCTTGGAATTGCAGCTATACTACTACATCAGCCTTGTGCAATTGTCAGCAGCAACTGGGGCATTTGAAGAAAGACAGAAAACAGAATGGAGGGATCCAGGCTATGAAAATGATATTTGTCTGTCTTCCAATGCTCTGCTGGGCATCAAACTTACCATGTCAGCAACTATTTTCTCCCATGGTCTCAGGAGGAAAGCTAGATTTGGAGGAGGGCAACATGCCTTAATTTGCAAAATCTGATGCCTTGGAAGCACCACCAAAGTATAATTAGCAAATAGGGAAAAAAAAAAAAAAAGACAAAACCAAACTCAGAAGTCAAAGCAAGAGACCTATGTGTGTAGTTCCAACATCAAAGGAATATCACCCAGCTTTCATCTCTCTTCCCTCTCGTGAGCCAAAGGTACAACATATTACTGCATATTTAAAGCATTTTCTGTTTTGAAAGTTTAAATGTCAGTGCAATCCCCACTATGGTAATTTCCGTGGTGCAGTTCCAGGCTGGTAGTCCAACAGAATGTCTCCCAGTTTTCACATGATTATCTCCATCTCTGCCTTTGATAGGTTCATGTCCATTTGTTTCAAGTATTCACTCTGGATTTGAACCAGTTCACATTCCTTGACAATTTGCTTTGAACACTGTGAAATGAGGCATGGTACTGCTTTTTATGGGGCACTTTTGATGTCCCACTTCCTCCTGGTGCTTCCACCCTCTTCTCTCTCAAGTGCAGGACGGTCTGGTTGCATCTAGATTTCCTTACTGTTCAGAGCACTCTCTTAGTATAACCACCTGGAAAAGAGCATATATATATTTTTTTTTTCCTCATGTTTCTTTCTTTAGAATGAACTTTACATTATTGATATATCTGTTTGAAGAAGACACATGAAGGAAAACCTTTATGGTCCATCTTGTGGTAAACTGTGGGTATTTCTTTGCTCTTCTGAGTGTCAGTGGATTATTTATGCCGGAGCAATGTTTTGAAGAGATAAAATACTCCCCACTGTGCTACATGCAAATCTCTGCAATGTAAACATAAATAGTTGTTGCACATGCATAATCAAAGACATTTTTTATAATTATTGCTGGGTAGTTTGGTCCTCTAATAGCATCATCTGGTGTAAATCAACGCAGCTCTACTGAAGCCTACGAAGCACCTACCGATTGGTACCGGATGGAACTTAAAGTCTTCACTCTAACTTTTCTGGAAAGAAAGAAGAAAAA
>VWZE01014430.1:673034-771650 GCA_013396675.1 Eubucco bourcierii | reverse complement strand
AAGGGGGAGGGGGGAGGGAAGGATCTCGTGGTGGAAATGTCACCCATCCGTACCTCCTAGAGCCTGTCATCTTCCCAAGCTGAGAGACGAACCTAAGGACACTCCTAAATTACCTTAATCCAGATCTATTAAGAACCATAAATAGAGTCTGTTCTTCCTGCGTGGGAGAAGCTTTGGGAAAAGAGAGGAATCACCACTATCTGCTCACTAATAGGTATTGCTATACCAACATCTGCAGCACCTATAGCTGGCCGGGAACTTCCCTCTGGCTTTGATTACTCCTCGTTGTCAAAATACGACAGGGGGAAAAAAAAAAAAAAAGCAAAAAAAGCAAAAAAAGGAAAGAAAAAAAAAAAAAAAAAAAAAAAGCAGCGCCCCAGGCACAGCTCACCCAGGGCCCAGACCTATAGGAAACCGTTAAACCTGGCAGAGCAGGGAGGTGAAAATCTCCCAGGGAAGTTCAAACACAACCTTCACCAAAGATTCAAGGTGAAGAGAGTGACTCTGCAGCGGCTTTAACTTACTGCAATCAGCAGAAAGTAAATACCCGAGCAGATCAATACAGCCCAGCTCCTGATGGAAAACAAGGGGGTTTTGAAAGGGGTCTGAGCTGCAGAAGGGCACTAGTGTGTTTAAAGGGTTATCTCCGTGAAAAAAACCCCCAGATATTAAAAAAGTCCCAACCTTCTAATAATTTTAACACCTGCGGAAGCTGAATGCGGGGCTGTCCACGGCGCTCAGGCTTGGGTGGAGGACAGCCTCGAACCTCTGACTGTTCCGAACTCACTTCTTTCTCCCCGCACCTTACTTACACGTTAGTGGCAAATTTATCTTTTCCCAGGGCCGTGCAATTTTTCTGTGCATCGAAAGGAAGGGCTGTTTCTGCTGGGAATGAAACCAGAAAGTGCAGAGTGCTCTTGGGTAGCCCCTCTCTAAAATGAAAGCTCGATGAAGCGCTCCAGGACGGGGTCGTCTCTACGCTCTGAGTTTGCCCCGGCTGAATTCGATCCCTCTCTGTTTTCCACGCGATCTGGAAATTATAGGTTTAACTTTCATTTCAGTTGATCCTCGGGGCACTTTTGGGACTCTGGCGGCCAATTTTCCTTTCACAGGAGATAGGATTTCTCTGTCCGCCCTGAGCAGCAACTGAGAAGTGACTCAGCTGCAGTCTGCAAAGTAAGTTGATGCCCGATTACTCATGTTTTAGACGCACAGGATTTGCTTGTGCTTCAAAAAGTCGAGCTGGGAAGAAGTGGTCAACAAACCCTACAACCCTTCTGTTCCCTATGGGATCCACCTGACCCCCCTGGCTACATCCCTTGGTGAGGAAAAGCCTCTTTGGACACCTCCTGCCCTCAGGATGCCCCAGCCCAGATGGAAAACATGAGCCTTCAAAAGCAAACGACTCAAGCCCGTGGATGGAGGTGGCACTGTGAGGGGCATTCTAGTTCCTGCGGGGCCACCCGGGCTGCGGGGCTATTCCCAGCTAGGCCCCTCTCAGCCCCCGCGCAACCTCAGCGCACTCCCACACTGCCAGGGCTGTGGGTCCCCCGGTTCATGTGAACGCAGTAAATGAATTTACCCGTGCAAATTACCCAGTAGATATACATGTATTTTTTTAATAGTATGTCTTTTCATAATGTGCACAATACTATTAATATTTCATATTAGCAGTGTGTGTATGGTGAACTTTGTAATGGGAAATTCAATCGCCGCTGTAAATATTAATGGAATATGAAATGAAGCCACAGCTTCCATGTAGCACTGACAGTAAAACGGAGTGAACATGTGGTGGCCCTGGGGCAAGATAGGCCTTTCCTCTTGTCTCTCTCGCTTTATTACATTAGCCCGAGCCTCTCCTTACAGTTCTGGGCTCAGAAGCTGAAGTTCACAGGTCAGCCATGACAAATGTCCCTACGTCTAGCCAAACAAGACCCCCTGGCCTTGCCATTACATCTGCCCAACAAGCCCCTGGAGAGTGCTTAAGGGTGTCTGGTGCAGGTAAAGAGCTCTTTAGTGCAACTTTCCAAACACATTAGAGGAACTGAGCTTCTTCAGGGTTGACTGCGGGGACCTTGCCGCTACGCCCCTTCCAGGGGGGTTCCGGCCGGAGGCCCCTTCCCTTGCTCCGCGCTCACGCGTGAGTCTCCTCCGTCCTGAGACGTGCTTCCCTACCGTCCCGGCGGGCTCAGAGCATCCCCGGCGGGGCGGCCCCACGGCCCCTGAGCCCCGGGTGTTCCCCAGCTGCGCAGCGCTGGCAGCCGCACCTCGGAAAGCACTGGCCGTCAAACGCCTTTTTGGCTCATCAGCCACGGATTTCAGCACTTGGGATGACATCAGCCCGGGACTGGCACCCTCCTGAGCTTGGCTGTATTTTTTTTTTCTTTCCCCTACATCTAGGTTTTCTCTTGTATAAACATTGCTTCCAAAAGCTTCCTTTTTTACAGTGGGCATTAATCTTTATTTGTAAGGGACATGCCAGAATTTCCTCACGCCTTTCCCCTTGAAGGTTTTGGCTGCCCAGTGATTTATGCCTGATCTCCTCAAGGCTTGGTGCTGACTTATCCCGAGCCTCTGGGAGCTTCGCTTAGGAAGGAGAGGGGCTGGACGATTTGAGGAAGCGGGTTAAAAGCCCACTGCTGCTGGCATCTCTGCAAACATGCTGAGGGCTTTGCAGGCCGGGCGGGATCGGGGCCTGATAGAAGGGGTAAATGTAACATAAGGCAGCGTGATGGTGATGAGGAAAAGGTGCATTTAAGGGAGTGGAAAGCAAGAAGTTAACGAATGGATGTGAATCCCAATGCGTAGTTGGGCGACAGCCCTTTATATTTCAGGAGGCAAAATTTCTTCCTCTTTCCCTCATCTGAGGAGGGTAAAACTCATTGCACCCTGAGACCCCCACTCAGGGGGTCACCCTTCTCTACCTACTGCGAAAAAAATCCCATCCATAAATCATGCGATAAGCCCCTTGACAATAATTGGTACCAATAAATACCGGGGAGAACTGGTTTTAGAAAATTATAATTTGTTATCATTTCTCTGAGAAACGTCACTGAAGTAAAGCATCAGTGTCTGTTCTACCTCTTTATCTGCTCAAACTGTCCAGCAACTTTGACAGATGCTAAACTGGGAGGGAAGATCTCTCGGTCGTTTCCTCCTTGGAGGTGCTCGTCCCTAATTGCATGCCAAGAGGAAACAGTTCTCGTGAGCCTTTCAGCCACCCGGGTTGTGAAATAATGAATGAAAAGGGAATAAACTCTAATGCACAGCTTGGAATCGACTTCGGCCACTTCTACGCTGACTTGTTCTTTTAACAGCTTCTGTATTTTTCCAGTGTCGTAGCTCACGTACTTTGTACAGTGTCTGCGGCTTCATTAAAAGCTTTCTATTATATCCCCCAGGAAAATGCAACTGTCACCTCTCTTTGCCTTTTAAGAAGAGTTGCACTTTCAAAGAATATTTTCCTCCCCTTTTACTGAAAGAAACAGCACTGGATTCAGGTTTTGTAAGTGTTAAATAACTTTCCCAGCGTGTATTAAAGGAAGATTGTATTTTATCAACAGCTGATTGATGCGGCCATGTGATCCTCTCGGTTTGTCTATAGTATCATATTTATTTAACCTGCTGGGGGACTGTGTTCAGGGGCCGCTTGCTCCCGCTGGCAAGAGCACACACATTACACACTACCCCAGGTATTCTGATTGATTGTTCCCACCCCACAGCCTTTGGATCATAATTTAACACAGCAGGTCCTACAGCACAAGCGAGGTTTTCGGGAAATACAGTAAGGGGTTTCTATGTCAGTACCGCACAGCTACCAGGCTTCTCTGGGCTGAAAATGTGATTGTACGGAGAGAAGTAGAGGAGCGCTTGCACAATCACGATGCGAACGGTGGCACAAACGAACGCCTTTAGCCTCTTAATTTAATCTAAGCCCTTTATTTTTAACAAGTTCTTCCTGCAGATGAGCATTTTCTGGGACTTTCGAAGCACCGTCAGCCACGTCAAACGCTTAATAGCTGCGGTCGGTCAATTATATTCAAGCATATTTAAAATGCGGAGAGAGTCAGCCGTCAGTTTTTTCCTCACTTTCCCTAGATGAAAGAGTTCAGAAAGTCTTTTGGCTGCCAGCTGCTGTTTCCCCCCAAGAGAGGAGTTAAAAGCAAAACACCTACCCCCCCAAAAACAGCCAAAAAAAGTCCCCCCCAGCCCACAACATTCCCGCCCTGCAAATTGTTTAACAAGCTCTGTGATGAATTAATCTGCGCAGGGAGAACTGATTCCCAGCGGTTGTTCTCCCGCAGGGGAGCTGCTGGTTCCTTCCTGGGCAGTCCGGGAGCTGTGGTACGGGAGAGGGGCTACCCTGGGCGGGGTGCGGCTCCAGGATGACCACCCTCTGTGCAGCCTCACTACCACGAGTGTCGATAGGTTTAATTAAGGCATACTTTGTTTTTCGCATTTCTCCTGCGTGCAGCCACACTTTGCTGCGGGAAATAATTTTTTTTCAATTACTATTAAAAAAAAAAAAGTGATTATTTCAGTTGTTTGCCCCCTTCCTCCTGCAGAGGAGCAGGTCCTCCGCTCTCTGCAGCCGGCTCTCCGTGCCTGTAGGTGATTTTTATTTATCTGCTTATTTATTTATTTATCTTCTCTGCCCTGTCTGTGTCCATTTGCTCTCTGATGGCTCCGCTCCCGTCCCACAGGAACCCCCAAATACTACCTCACCCACCCCGTTCGATTCCAGGCCGACTCCGGGACTTGGCCAAGGGCAGGGAGGCTGGGCCCGGCCCCGGGAGGTGCCTGCCCCGGACAGGTAACCCGGGCGCAGCCTGGCACCCGGAGATGTTTGCCCATGACTCAGGGCCAGGAGAGGGATGCAAAGGCTTAGCAAGGTGAGGGAGATGGCAAAGGAGGTGCCAGGTAATAGATCGGCTCGAGTCCCGCGGGGCAAAGGCATATTGACAGATCACGTTAATCAGTAATGCTTTTTTTTTTTTTTTTTTTTTTTTCCTAGTGGGTGCCGGTGACAAATCGCTCCAGACACTGGCTTTGTAACCTCTTCATCACCAGGACCCCTCTTCATGCTCATCCTTTCGGCCCCCGTGTGAGCTTGCCCTGCTAATATCTTGGGAAGCCTCCCCTTCAGAGGCTGCTGGTTTGACCGCCTGGGCATTGCCCAGGGAATTTCTCCTTTCCAACTTGTTTTTGCTAGAGCGAAATGCTGTCATTGAGGACGACCTCTTCAGCTGGGCACCTCTTCAGCTGGTTAGGAAAGGTGGCTTTAGGGTCCAAACAACTCTTTCTGTGGGAGGAGACGGTGGGTGCTTTTACTTTAGAGCAAGGACTTCCCACGTTACCTCTTGTGCTGACAAAGTAAACTACATTTAAAAACATGAATTCTAGGCTATGCTCGAATGAAACATAAGTATTTTTAGGGCTTGCTAGTTCCAGATTCCGGAACAATTGCCATTGTACCGCGCTTGCAAAAGAAAACCGAGCAAACACCGCCCGAGAAAGGCTTGTGGTTTCCCTACATATGCAGGCTGCAGCTTCGCCCCCCCCCCTGCCCCTACCTCTCTCTCCCCTTCCTAATCTCTTCCTTTTAAGTTTGTTTAAAATAAAATTAAAAAGAAAGGGAAAAAAAAAAAACACACACACACACAAAAAGAGATAATTTCGAGGAAGGTGGGGAGGGAGAAGGCATCAAAGCACAAGTGGGACGCAAGAGTCCACTTCCAAAAACCAGAGAGATGGAGCCTGATCGGGTTTTCCCATCGCTTTTCTCGGTGAGAGGTTGTTTCTACCTGCCCAGGAAGGGAACCTCGCTAGTGGGCTGCGGGGCTGAAGATGGGTTTTGCGTGGCGAGGTGCCGGGGTAGCCTCCCGGTGCTCCGTCCG
This sequence comes from Eubucco bourcierii, assembly GCA_013396675.1. Classification (NCBI taxonomy): domain Eukaryota; kingdom Metazoa; phylum Chordata; class Aves; order Piciformes; family Ramphastidae; genus Eubucco; species Eubucco bourcierii. Next base: position 765,753 of record VWZE01014430.1, on the reverse strand, counting down.
CCCCTGCGATGTGGGAGCGCCGGGGGGTCGCTCCAGACCGGACCCACACCCGCCGAGCGCCATATCGTTGCCCCTCCCCGCCCCTCCCCGAGGAGCTTTGAGAGGAAAACAACAACGTTTGCTCATTCCAAGCCTCGGCAAACAGCTAAACTAGTTTACACATTGGGTTTTGACAAACGAATAAATTGTTTTCTTTAAGTACACCGTCCTGAGCAAGCACACATTTTAACTAGCTTTCCTATGAGACAGCTTTTTACTAGATTGCTTTTTCATTGCGTGGCTATCGAAATGAGATAATGACCAAAGAGGTGGAACCTAATCAACCTTTTAGTTGAGTTTAAAGAGTCTCGAGGTAGTTTAAAGGTAGCTTTGGTCATGTTTGCTGGCCAGCTGCGATGTTTGCACTACCACGTTATGATGGGGAGAGTAATGTGTTTGATAGATAAGGGAAAGAGGCTAGCCAAAAAGCAAGGTCAGGTGTGATAAGACTTGACACTTTTACTCATTTTTCACACACATAAAAGGAAACTTTAAAATATGAAGAAAAAAAAAAAAAGACACGACATACTAATATCTATCATAAACCCCTTACATTAACAAACCTTACTTCTTATTTAATTAGCCCCAAACCTTATCATAGTTTGGAACATGTCATGCCACAAAAGGAAAATGAACTCTCTTCTACTTTTTTAGCAACTAGGTACATTCTCAAAACCCCACACTGTTCATGAGATAATCACACAATCCCCTTTTTGCTTTTTCATGTTTTATCTTCGCTTTTGAAGTAGTGAATAAAATAAGTTATAAGCTGAAGATAAGTCTGTGAGTGTAATCACTTAGTGAAGGGAGTGCAGAGGCTTTTAACAGAGGACAGGAATCCTGGAGAAAAAATTAAAAAAAAAAGTCACCCTGGAGTTAAAGTCTGCATCAAATAAACCCACCAGGTACCAGTGAAGAAATATAAAGTGAAATGTAACCAAACAATCAATGGTAAAACTCTCATTAACTTAAATAAGGCTTGCTGTGACTTGAATGGTGTTTTAGAAATACTGGTGCCCAGGAGCACAGATATGTGTTATTGATCTGACATTCTATAAAAATAAATTGATTTTTGTGATCTACTCAAGAATTCTAAACCAGGATATTTTGGTTTTGTTTTTGGTTTTTTTGTTGTTAATCTTTCAGGAATCATTTCTGCCATCTTCAGTTGAAATCTAAGCTACACACTGGAGATCAACATCTTGTCAACACCCGCCTTCCACAAGCAAATGATTTCAGCCCCCATTCGACAAAGGTAAGATAATATTTGCAAAGCCATCATAAACCAATTTTCGAAGGCTGCTTAGTCAAGGTGTACAAAGGCACTTACACACCTATGTCCAAGATGTGGCTTCTCAAAATGCCTGTGCAGCTGCTGGTCAAAATAAACCCAGAGTTTATAGGCATCATGGCTTTTCTCCTTGAAGCTTGGCAAGCGCCTAGAATTTGCCTCTGGGCAGGTCTAGGGTTCTCTGTCCCTTGGCAGAGCTGAACAGCTTGATGTTTTCTGCTTTTTCTCTGATCCCTTCACAAATGAGGCCTCTGTGCTTGCCCAAGGCATCTCATCAAGAGGGAGTTCTCAGAGCTTTAAAAGAGAAAATGAAGAAATGGGTGAAGAAAGAGGACTGACCTGCTGTCTTTCCCCTCCTGAAAAACGTGTTTTCTGTGGCATTCTACCAGCCCTCAAATGAGTTAAACTAGTCCCAGAGAGATGGTGATATATGCTCAAGGTTCTCCCCTGTCTGAGAGGACACAAGTCCCTGGCCTGTTTCTGCTGGGAAACGAAGGAGAGAATTAGGCCATGTTTTAATCAATTCCTCCAGAAATGATTCCACTTTACAGCAAAATCAGGACAGAGAGAATGTGCAAGTATACGCATGGCTCTGCATCTCAGTGGTTAGAAGAGGAAAGAGGAAGAAAAACAGGGAAAGAAGGTATGGAAATATAACTCCTGGTTGAACCTGGTAAGTTTAGGATCCCCTGTAGTGTCAGACACCTAAAGCTTTGTGGCCAAATCCAGCCCTGAAACTCCCCAGTTCCTTATGTTGTTCCATCTCTTAGGGGAAGGGGATTGGATGCTGAATGGTTTCTTGATTCTCAGTCTTCATTGGGCACCAGGGTAAATCCTTGAGGATGGACTGGAAATTCACCTGGAGGAGCCTGATCTTGGCACAGCTTTCCTGCAGAGCTCAGTGCCACGCTGACTTTAGAGGTCCCTGAGCAAACAAGAAGTGACATTCCATGGCTGGTGCCGTCATGCTAATGCGGCCCTGTGCCAGCAAACAGCTCCTAATCAGGTGGAGCTCAAATACCTGTATTGTTCCCAGAGCAAGTGTGTTTGATTTGCACTCACACATCCAAACACAGGACACACTTGAATGCACATGTAAGTCTTATGAGATTTAGGTGCCTAAACATCTACTAATCTTTGGAAAGTCATCCTGACACAACTGAGTCATTCAGGCATTTTCCATAATATTGCACTTAAGTACCTGCCTAACTGGTGCCACATGAGGGACCTCATAGACTTCATTGAAACACCTTGTGTCTAAAGTGGAGATTGAGGTCTTTGCTGAAGAGGGATAAGATCCCTTACCCACATAGCGCTCAAACCATGTGCTATCATGCTGCTGAATCATGGCCAAGGCAACAAAAGTACAAAAATCATGCCCAGGACACAAAAGGTGAAAAACAGTTTCTCAAGCTTAGCACTGAAAATAATACAGCCCAGTATGGTGTGCAAAAAACATCACTTCACTTCCAACAGGGGGTAGTGGAATAAGGCTAGGGCTTTTCCATGTCACCACTACATGGGACAGATTTCTGTCTCATGCCTCTCTCTGCTTCTGAGTCCCACAGGCAAATGACTGATGGGTGCAAACTTTCCTTAGAGTGGCAGGCAGGCTCCAGTTGGATTAGATTTTCCATTAAAAAAAAAAAAAAAAAAAAAGAAACTGAGGTCTTCAGTAATGATTTTCTTCCTATAGGGGCCACCTAGTACACTTTTTTTGGTCTCATTTTAATAATCTATATCAGTGTTGTTTTTTAGCTGATTTTAATGTCAACTGGGGATTAATGTGCATTAATTAAATTGACTGTATTTTCTTTAATGAGCACAAAAGGATTTTATGTTAATACTGATGATCCTAATAGGGATTCTGTCTACTTATCTGTATTTTTTCAACGTCCTGAAATATTTTAATAGGAAACAAATTAATTTAGTTACTATCACAGGGTAAAAACAAAAGCTATCAGGTGGCTGCTGACTGGCTCTGGTACTAGGAGGCTGTGATGATTAAATAGTAAGACCTACACTTAGCTGCAGAACTGTTCGTTGCAATGCATTACTTTAAACATAGCTTATGCTTTTTTAATTTCTTGCTTGGCATTGGCTGACTCCTTCTTGGATTGAAATGCCCTATTAAATGAGCACCTGAGTAGCCTTAAAAGAGATATTGGAAGTGAAATGTGGGTTAAGGCCCATTCCCCTATCCTTGGAGTGAGCTGCTAACAAGTAGGAAACAGAGGATTAGCTGGAACCAGATGCTGCAGAGTGATTACAAACAGGTAACAGGTATTAATGTAAGACCTCTTCTCAGCTGTTCAAGCTGATAATGCAAATTAGTTTCTAACTTGTTAAAAACCTACAATATAATAGCAATCATTCACAACAAACGAGAGAAATACATTTATTTGCATGCATGAATATATCTGTGTCAATATATTTTTATACATTCACAGCTGCTCCAAGCTTGAAAGACACTTGACTTGCTGAGCAAGCATTTAATAAAAAGCCCATGGAAATGTTAATTAATGGTATTTGGTACTAAATGCTCACTTTGATGCTAAAATGTTACGCTGCATGGATTTAAAATTCATTCGGCATTTTTTGCCCTTGTTACCATCTGCAAATTTCTACCCCACACCCCATTCTCACATCAGGTTGCTGAAATAATTTGATAGTGTTACAGCATATGCCAGTAATGAACACTAGGGATGGCTTCTGATCCCACTACACCTGTTTAACATCGTGGCTTTTGATTGTGTGGGTTTTGTCAGTTGTTCGCCTCTTTCCTCATGGTTTAGGTGACTATCCCAACTCACAGCACCCTTGGTTCTGCACAAGCACATAGGAAGAGGCAACATGCTTCAAAGAACTTGTAAGAGCTTCAGCAGCTGTCAGCTCTTAAATAAATAAAAGCAATCCTAGTGAATTCAGGAAAAATATTCAGCTGAACAGTGTTACTTGGGCATCAGATAGTCTGTGAGATCCAACAACATGTAGGTATGTAAGAAGCCTGACAGTGCTTCTAAGATGCGCTGGGAGTATGGAGATCTGAAGGCTTTCAGGGGTTAAAAGCCCTCTTTGCCCAACCTAAGCATGGAAAGGATTTGTCTGAATGGTGTGAGTCTTACTCAAGGTAATTTTTCTTTCCTGAGTCCTCTGGCATTAGGGATTTCAGCAAAGAAAGTGGTAAACGTGCTCTTTAGGGTCCCTTCCAACCATACCATTCTATGATTCTATGATTCTATAATACAGCAAACTGCACGATCTTTAAATCTACCTACCTACCTACCTACCTACCTATCTGTCTGTCTGTCTGTCTGTCTATCTATCTATCTATCTATCTATCTATCTATCTATCTATCTATCTATCTATCTATCTATCTATCTATCTATCTATCTATCTATCTATCTATCTATCTATCTATCTATCTATCTATCTATCTATCTATCTATCTATCTATCTATCTATCTATCTATCTATCTATCTATCTATCTATCTATCTATCTATCTATCTATCTATCTATCTATCTATCTATCTATCTATCTATCTATCTATCTATCTATCTATCTATCTATCTATCTATCTATCTATCTATCTATCTATCTATCTATCTATCTATCTATCTATCTATCTATCTATCTATCTATCTATCTATCTATCTATCTATCTATCTATCTATCTATCTATCTATCTATCTATCTATCTATCTATCTATCTATCTATCTATCTATCTATCTATCTATCTATCTATCTATCTATCTATCTATCTATCTATCTATCTATCTATCTATCTATCTATCTATCTATCTATCTATCTATCTATCTATCTATCTATCTATCTATCTATCTATCTATCTATCTATCTATCTATCTATCTATCTATCTATCTATCTATCTATCTATCTATCTATCTATCTATCTATCTATCTATCTATCTATCTATCTATCTATCTATCTATCTATCTATCTATCTATCTATCTATCTATCTATCTATCTATCTATCTATCTATCTACCTACCTACCTACCTACCTATCTATCTATCTATCTATCTATCTATCTATCTATCTATCTATCTATCTATCTATCTATCTATCTATCTATCTATCTACCTATCTATCTACCTACCTACCTACTTACCTACCTACCTACCTATCTTATATTTCAAAGACTGATTTTAAAGTTGGTTTATAAATAAGGTTACTGACATAATTTTAATTTACATTCCTTCTCAACAAGAAGACTTTTCCATGTAAAAGAAATCACAATAATAATCCAAACATAACAAAAAAAGGAATTCCTTTAGCTAAAATCTTTCAAAAAGGGAATAGTTTCCTTCAAAGGCTGAAAAACATATTTTTTTAAAGATTACAATTTTTTTTTGAAGATCAAAATTCCCAGTGAAACAAACAAACAAAAAAAAAAGTTACATTTGTCTCATTTGCAGTGAGAGGAAAAAAAAAACCCAACTATAAAGAAGTCCAAATATTTTATGAACTCATAATAAATATAGGGGTGTGTATATGTAGATATTTAGGCATTTATTTCTTTATACAGTTTCTCTACATTGAGTTCAAGTTTTCAATTGAATCTTTCTATGGGGTTTTAATAACATATCTGTTTACCTTGTGTCTTTCTTGACAGATTAACCTTTCCCAACAGCAACTATAAATTACGTAGTCATATTACAGCATTAATTAATTAAAGATATAAGTAGGTGACCTATAATTAATATAAAATAATTACATACATTATTGCTAGTTTCGACAGTCTGGAGCTGAAACTCTGTTTGCAACGTCTCATGTCAATATTCCTTAGCATGATTATAGCGTATGGTGCAGTAAAATATCTCACTGCTGTGTGTAAGGGAGAATTAATTTTCTATGCCAGATATTCCCAGTGTACCCAGACACTGACTTCCACAATACAGACTCGGGACCTAATTGAGAGCAGTGCCTTTAGCATAGGACACCAAAGAGCTCCAAACCATAAAAATATGATTGACACCTTGACCATGTGGCACAACTCCATAAAATCCATCTGAGGAACGGGGCTGGGGCTCATCTCTCAGTGCCACTGTGATTATAATGCTCAGAAGTGGTAAGTCAGGCTGTGAGACAGCTGTGCTTTATGGTCTCTTTTAATTTGAGTACCTGTAGTAACCTTGTGTGTTTGAATTAAAGCCATGCAAAATCAGACCAAAATGATTTGCCCTGTGTTGTTATGAGAGATGGTTTTAGGAAGAAAATGAATAATTACATTGTAAAATTTTCTTTTTAAAGCATCCTGTTAGCCTGCTTTAAAAATCCTGAATGTGTTGCAATTTATTAAGTAGTACTATTTTCCTCCTTTAATCACAGAATCACAGAATAGTAGGGGTTGGAAGTAATCTGAAGTAGTTTTGAAATGATGACCTATTAAAACCAGTGAATTTAAAGCAATGTTAAAAACATTCCTCAAAAATAAATCCATCCATTTCTGTTTATACCACTGAGGGACATTTTGAAAGGGAATAACTAATAAATGTCTACTCAATTTACTATTTATGACATTACAATTTGACAAATGAAAGAAAACATTTTACTTTCTAGATGAAAAAAACACCCTCCTTAGCTCTTATTTTGTGGTAAGTACAACACAGCATTTTCCATGCAGCCATGTAGGTGTCTTCCAGGGAAATGTTTCTGGAACAGATGTTCCAGTCCTCTGGTGAGAATTGAGGGGGCAGAGTGGCATATGTTTATACCTATCAGGACAGGTGAAGTAGTAGGTGAAGTAGTGAGGCAGGGCTTCAGCTAGTGCAGCATTGTTCAAAGGTTGAGATGGCTCCCAAGGTTCACACTCACTATTTCCCACAGCTGAGGGAAGAGAATCCATTTTTATAACATTTTCCTGATCCAAATATATATATATATATAATATATATATAAAAAATTACAATATATTATATAATATATACACATATGTATATATGAAAGAATATATAAAAAATAATACTATATATATCATGTATCTGGAGTAACGTGTGTAGTTCTGGAGCCCCCAGCACAGGAAGGACATTGAAGTCTTGGAGTGGGTCCAGAGGAGGGCCACAAAGATGATCAGAGGGCTGCAGCAGCTCTGCTATGAGGACAGACTGAGAGAGTTTGGGTTCTGCAGCCTGGAGAAGAGAAGGCTTCCAGGAGACCTTAGACTAGCCTTCCAGTATCTGAAGGGGGCCTACAGGAAGGCTGAGGAGGGACTATTGACAAGGTCTTGCAATGACAGGACAAGGGGCAATGGGTTTAAATTGGCAGAGGGAAGACTTAGACTGGATGTCAGGAGGAAGTTCTTTACAGTGAGGGTGGTGAGGCACTGGCATAGGTTGCCCAGGGAGGTTGTGGCTGCTCCCTCACTGGAGGTGTTCAAGGCCAGGTTGGAGGAGGCCTTGAGTAACCTGTGGTAGTGGGAGGTGTCCCTGCCTATGGCAGGGGGTTGGAACTGGATGATCCTTGAGGTCCCTTCCAACCTTACCATTCTATGATTCTATACATGTATATGAAATGATTGTATGATGTAATAAGATATATGTATGTGTGTATATATACATGTGTGTGTGTGTGTGTATAAATTCTGTTTTATCACTGTTGTCCATGCAGTCTGATACTTGTGATGGCATCTGGTTGCTGTCTTCTAAGTCTGTTCTTTTCTATTCTACCTGGCAACTTCTGCCATGTCAGCCTCTCACATGTCAGGAAGACTCACATGCAGTAGGACTAAATGGCTGCTTTCGACCAATGAAATTCAACTGTAACTTGAAAAAATTGGTCCAAAAAATTGTCCAAGGAGTTAATTCTGGTATGAAAAGATGCTTTGTGACACAGTTTGTGATATATCCCAGCCCCTCTAGCAAGTGGACAAGGAAGGCAGGAATGCAAGAGGTGTACACCTGAGGGACTGTTTAGGTCTCTATTTTGGACACCTACTCTAGAAACTGATCCAAGTCCATATTTAAAAAAAAAAAAATCTTCTAAGGATTTTTTCTGCATCTCCCACATAATAAAATATATAACCTGATACACTGAACTGGAACCTTGGTTTGCTCTGCCTACAAAGACTGACAGAATTCTCACTCCTAGAAACAAGGCAAAACCTTCCTAACAAAAAGAGAACAGCAGTCTTCCAACTCTGATCCTTCTCCTTTCTTAATGAACTGAGAAATTGCCTCACCCTACAGTTTGAAGGCAAAAAAGTTTCCATATTCCAGTTTCATGAGAAGTAGACTGATTTGCAAATATTTAGCAGGGCTCTACAGCCCTCCCCAGGGGTGCCTTGGGCAGAAATGTCAGCCTGAGAACTGCAGGACTTTCAAGAGAGTAAAACCACAAAGCTCTGCTCTGACTATAAATGTTACATTGCATTTCATTATTGCCTCGGCACATGCTGTAACAGCCGAATGGAGACGACTTCATCTGTATGTTGGAATCTCTGTACAGATCCTTGTCAGGTATGGCACTTTTAAGGTTGCTGCCTTGCTTAGATGAAGATAATAACATTTATTTGTGAAGGGATTGCCCTAAATATTGGCTTGTGTACAAACAGAGGCTGCAGTCAGAAAACAGAATCCATAAAGATTTAGGAGATGCTGTTCAAAGCACACAGACCTGTGCCTTGTTCACAAGTGTGTATAAATACCCGCATAAGAAAATGCAGACATCAGTGTCCAGTCTAGATAGTGGCCTTATAAAAGCAGCTCCTGTTCAAGAATCCATTTTACAGTTTCCTCTGCTCTAACCACTAACTTTCATTGCAAACTTAATGAGTGCTTTCAAGTGCATGACAAAAATGAAATGAGAGAGTTTGGGGAAACCTCCTTGTCAGGGAAAACCAACACCTTGAATTAAAGGCGTCAAATATTTGAGCCATTGCAGTCAAAGCTGTGCTTTCAGAGTATAAAACTAATAACATACATTGAACTACTGAAACACTGTAAAATAAAGGAGAGAAATCCAGTAAACACAGCCCCTAAAACTGCAAAGAGATGGTTGCTTTTGATCTGCAGGAGTCTCTGCTTCTCTGTATTGCTGTGGAAGAACCACTCAGCTTAACCTGTGGGCACTACCCAAAGCAATATTTTAACAATTTGATATTTTAAAAGAAACCTCTGCCATTTCTTGGGACTCTTATAATCCACTTTCCCCTCTATGATTGTTGCCTATGTTATTAAGCTGAAGAACAACAGTATTTTTTCCTCCTCTTGTTTTGTCCATAAATTGATTTATGTTACAGCAGGTAGTTGTATTACATACCCTTGTGTAAAACATGCTGAACACTGAAGAATAACTGGCTGTCTACTGTTTGAAGATTAATCTTCTCTCTCTTTCAGTACCTGAGACTACAGGGCACTCATGGCTGGAAGAGAGCATTCCAGCTACAGGTTTGTCTCTCCTGTCCTGTCCTGTCCTCTTCTCTCTTCTCTCCTCTCTGAACCTCTCCTAATCTCTCTGAACCTCTCCTCTCCTCTTATGAAGTCTGGTATAATTTTTTTTTTTTTTTTATGTAGTATTTATTTATCATCATCACCATCACCAGAATAATTCATTGTAATTCTACTGCACAATTCATCCCAAATCCTCAGCATGCTTTACAGGCGCTAATTATCCCAAACAACTCATGCAACATGGTAATGATGTGCAGGGATAATTTAACAACTACTAAAAGGAGCTGGCTATGAGGTAGCTCTGTAGAGGTTGTAAATGGGTCGTACAGGCTATCTGAATGAGTTAGCTGTAGCATGGGAGAGCTGAGAGGCACACTACACAGGTACACTACCCAAGCAAAATAGCAATGTGACATTAGCAGGCAGAATAGAATTATGATCTGGGCAAGCCACAGGGTGAATAATGATGCTGTGACGAGATTCATACTGGGATCTCTGAGAGTGCTCCTTCAGTGACATGTGCAGCAGCATCTTTGTCTTCCCAGTTCACAAGGAATGACATGAACTGATGCAGTCCACAGAAGAAATACTGTATCTAGACAGGCCAAACTTGTGACTTTCAGCCCTAAAATTCGATGAATAAAGTGGGCTTGTGTTAATTATTATTATTACTTAAAGGAAATAATTACAGAATCACAGAACATTAGAGGCTGGAAGGGATAGAATCATAGAATAGTAAGGTTGGAAGAGACCTCAAAGATCATCTAGTTCCAACCCCCTGCCATAGGCAGGGACACCTCCCACTAGAACAGGTCATTCAAGGCCTCCTCCAAACTGGCCTTGAACCCCTTCAGAGAGGGAGCAGCCACAACCTCCCTGGGCAACCTATGCCAGTGCCTCACCACCCTCACTGTAAAGAACTTCCTCCTAACATCCAGTCTAAATCTCCCCTCTGCCAGTTTAAATCCGTTGCCCCTCGTCCTGTCATTACATGTTCAAAGATCATCCAGTCCAACACCACTGCCAGAGTAGGATCATCTAGAGCAGGTCTCACAGGAACTCACCCTGGTGAGTTCTGAATGTCTCCAAAGAAGAAGACTCCACAACCTCTCTGGGTAGCCTGTTCCAGTGTTTTGTCACTCTCACCGTGAAAAAGCTTTTCCTTTTGATCATGTGAAAACTCCTCTGCCCCAGCTTGCATGCTCTGCACACATTGCATTTACAAGGCTGTAAGTTCTCATTTGCTTCCCAAGGACGTCTCCAACAGAACAGGGAATGCCACTGCTCTGCTGGAATATAGGTCCCTTGACCTTAATCTAGAAATGTCACTGCTGAACTGCTGTCTGCTGAAACTTGGCAGAATCACACCAATCAGGTAGTGAGGTTAAATGCATATATAGATGCAAATATTTTTACCAGTCTAGGAGCCAGAGGTAATTCCTGCATTACTAGGCTCTTGGTATATGCTCCCCATCTCCAAATGGAAGGAACAGAAAACTTGTATTTCAAATGCTTTATGGAAACTTTAATTAAGAAACAGAGCTCATGTGAGTCTTGAAGGGCAAGCTGCTATTTCAAAGTTTTACCAGAGCTACAGTTTGTGGAATATCCATGGTTTGATAACACGTTTTTAAGAACAGTGTTTATCTTTCTCCTTTTGCCTGGGTTTTTTAAGATGTAATTGACCACCACTACTTTCTGTCAGCTGCTCACCTCAAAACAGTTGTCTTGTCTGCCATCAGTCAGCTGTTGCCGTGGGAAAGATTAAGTCGTCTCAACTGCTTGCTAAAAAACTGCTGTTTTTTTCACTGTTGTCAGTTAAAAAATCAGGAAAAAACCCACCCAGAACCAAAAACTATGACCAGATAATGTCTAGATGGGCTTGTAATGAAGACCAGAATAAATGCACAAGCAATGGAAACTATTGCTTGCCTTAAGATCAGCAAGTTCAGTTTCAAAACAACAGTGCTGAAGGTGAGGTTTAGGGATGCTTTTCACTGCATCTCAGCTATGGCAACTCATGCCTGCTTATTTCAGGGGAAAGATGTAGGCTTTCATCAGCCGAGGATACAGCCCTGACGTCTCACTCAGATACCACATGAGTGCCTCTGTCCCTTGGGCTTTGAAGAGATGTGGAGTGGTAACCTGTAAGCACATGTGAGTGTCCTAGTAAAAGATTTGTCAACAGGATTCAAGGTCAATACATATAGAAAAAAAAAAAAAAGAAAAAAGGAAAAAAGCAAAAAAGAAAAAGGTCTGGCTAATTTACTTTCATTCATGCACTTAGAGTAAAGCAGCAAAGAAGGGGTTAACCATAAAGTATTTCACCTTGAACCTTGCACTCTCTTTATCTAGCACACCATAATAAAAGATCAAGAGTTCCTGCTTATTATCTTATTTTTTCTCCTTGTTCCACTAGGCTAGGGCCCGGACTAGTTATGGATTAACACTGTGATCAATAGTAAGCTTGCTGTCTCACTCTCGGCAGGGGAAAATGAACTCAAAATGCAGTCAAACTCTTATTGATCAAGGATATAGGTCTCACTTTCATTACCTCTGTCTCCTGATAACCCACATATAATGTGATGAGTTGCTAATCTCTCTGATTTCCAATGGACCCTTCACCCCTCCTGTCTGCACAGTAGAGCTTTTATTTTTGACTCTTCTGTGTGATGCTTGTAGCATTAACTCTCAGTCTATTATCATCAGACCTGGTCAATCAGGATTCATAAAAGGACTTTTAAACAGAAATGGGCCAGCTGTGTTATGAATATATTTGGGTATCTCCAAGAAAGGGCGTTATCCTTCAATAATAAACAAATTAGACAGCTTTACCTACAAAGATCAGGCAGTTTGGTCTACTCAAGCCCATCTCAGAAGATATTTACGTGGACACTTGCACTAAAACACGTGTGCCATAGTGCATTTATAGCTTTTAATTTTAATTCTTCTACCTACTGTGGATAAAGACCTATCTCCTGTTCATCTGTGGCATCTGTATTATTGGATGCTCACAAGGAATACATTGTTTGGTGTACACAAGTAAGTGCATTTTATATGCAAAGTGAATATTTGCCCAACCCCCTCCCCCCCCAACTAAATAGTTCAGCACCAAAATAAAGGCAGAAAAGTAGTCTATCAAGAGAGGTACTGGGAATCAGAGAAATGCTGAATATCTGGTTATCAGCAAATCTTTCTGAAGCTCAGAAACCAATTTTTGCTTACAGTTTTCAAATGAAACAATTTGCTTCTGGAACATAATGATATACTTGACTGAAAAAAAGGTTTGTATTGATTTTCTCCTTGAAATTTTATCCTAAAATTATATGAAAATGTGTTATTTGGATGAAATTTGAATTTTCTTTCTCTATTTTCCATTGATATTGACAGTTGTAGTGGTAAAACTAACTCAAAATGAAATTCTACTGACAAGCTTGAAAGACGGTGTGAAAAAAAAAAAAAAAAGAAAAGTCCCTAAAATAATTTGAAGGACTTTTTGTCTGATTTGGAGAAAAACAAGTTTCAAAATATTGCAATTCCTTGCAAGATGAAATTGCCAGTGTCAAGTCACCCCGCTGTTTTGAAAACAGATAATTTGCTGGTGAGCTAAGTCACTGGATTAGAGTAATCAGAACTGTGTTAGAATGTATTTAGCGATGTCCCCAAGCAGTGCTTTTCCCAGTTTGTCTCAAACAAGTAGCCTGTGTACTTCTATCAGGTAATTGAACCAGGTCCCCTCACATACAGTGTCACAGGAATTCAAACGAGAGTTCTTGTAGATCCAGTCCTTGCAGATCCTACAAAGTCAGTCATTAGTAGCATAATTATTTGTGTGATCCTCAGTCAAAGATGTCACCACGTTTTCTTAAACATAATATAGATTAAAAACAAGACATTATCGATTGGTTCTGAAAGAGGAAGGCCTCAAGTTTTGTGTGTAGTGTTTGCCTCCAGTGGTAGTTTTCTTTATACATTAGATAACACTCATAACCTTGTAGCCATTGTGAATGCTGAGCTTTCTTTTGAAGCTTACATCAATCATATAATTAAGACATCTTAGTACTACTTTTGCAGTCTAGCCAGATTGCGATCTGTGCTCCCTGGGCCTGCTTCTGAAACTTCAATTCCTGCTCTTTCATTTTTGCGTGCGTGCATGTGCCGCGTAATTACCACTCTTCTTCTTTATGCTTCTTCCAGGTACTCTTTGCGGTTGGTCCAAATTTCTTTAGATTAGCCTTCCTGCTAGCTCTAAGTCTTTCCATTTTATTACAAAGAAAAAATTAATTGGGTTCTAATAATGAGGTAGGCATGCAGGGCACTTACCAATGAAACACAATTGTTTGTGCATAATGGAATCTCTATGGTGGCATCTGCTTGAACGGCTAAATCAAAGCCCAACCAAAATCACTGGTTAGAGATAATTATCATTGCTGTGCTCAGATCTATATGGTAAGATAAAAGCTTGCCCGTGGTATCACTAACCAATAACCTCCCTTTTATTTTATTTTTTTTTTCCTTTGCAAGGTAAGAACTAATGCATTAGTTAAGTAGGCAAAAACATAGATGTCATCTCTGATCAAAATATTCACATGCTCCAAAATTAAGCAGCTAATCTTTTATTTTATCATCTTAATAAAGTGGGGTCTGAGCTTCAAAGGAATTGTTGACACTTGGTGCTACCCTTACTGCCATGTCTTTTTTTTTTTTTTTTTTTTTTTTTTTTTTTTGTCTCTCCTCAGACACATCTTTTGATACTCAACATTCTCTGTTAAATGTGACATATCATCACTTCATGTATTCAGGTTTCTTAAAAATTGCTCTCTTTAGGGTGTTGGACTTCCTTATATGATTTTTTTCCCCCCACTGCTTCAATTCTGCATTGAAGAGGCATGAATAGAGAATGTAAAAGGCAGATGGCAGGAGGAAAAGATAGTTTATAATGAAAAAGATTTTTATAGAAATGATGAAGGCCTTCATCACAAGGAAGAAAAGCGAGATGAATTTTTGATGTATAAATCCAAGACACAGTCCTGCATCTATCAAATGGATGTGTCAGAAAAAGTGACAGCGGTATTTTTTCACTTTATGACCCATTCTGATTCTTATCAAAGTCAGATCTGGCCCATAAAGGTCATGGACAACAGCTACTTGATAGACCTAATAAGGTAGGTTTAGTCTTACAGTCTCCAATGCGTATTATCATCGAAGATGTAAAGCACACTTAACATTTTGCATATAAAGCAATGTAAGCCCAAGGTATAATTTGATAAGACATGCTAATACTGGCAAGATCTTTGTCTGTATGCAGACAATTTATCTCTGGTAGATATATTCACAATGCACAGGTTTAGTGGAATAGCTGCAGTGCTTAACCAAACCCATTTAATTCTTGAATACAGAGAAGGGTTGAGTTTGATAACGTATCTGTGCTACTTTCTTAGTCAACTCTAGGCCCAAATTTTACATTTAGTTATTGTTCCCTCTTTCCCCAGAGAGACAAACAGGGACAGGCCATCACTGTGTGAATTAATGAACTGCTGGCAATAATTACAATTACAGTTGCCAATCACACTGCAGTGTTCTACCTACTAGTCGTGGAATTATGAACAATACCTGAGAGGAAGAATTAGATTCTCCAAAAAAAGGAATGAATGGGTTAAAAAAAGGCTTATGGACATTCACACTAGGGATAATTTAAAACAACTGCTAAGATTTGAGGGGGGAAGAACAATCACAAAATGTCCACCAATTAAGCCTCAAGAAAATATCTTTTCTTTTCTTTTTTTTTTTTTTACTTTCTTGTTTTGAGATACAGAGTTCACCCTAAAGCGCTGAATTTCCATTCATGAGCAGGGTACATACATAATTAATGCAATCTGCTGTCTGTTATGACTAGGGATGACAGAAATTTATGTGACAGCTCCCAAATATGTATCTATTTGGTTGTTGTGTATGTGGCTGTTAATAGGCTTGACTGTATCTGGCATCGATAAGGCGCCACCAGTGCGGGGAAGTTAAACCGATCCCACGTCTTTCAGACCTGGTGGTGTGCGGTAGGGCTGCCCAATTTGAATAGTGCCTTTATGTTCTTTTTCAAACCAAACGTTTTTATTTTTGTCAATAAACTGTGTCATTTATTATAGTTAAGAAAACTCATGTTGTTTGAGGTCTTTATCAGAGTTCCGACAAATCAGGTTAATTGGTGATCAACAGAGCTTTTCTGCCTTTAATGAGGCCTGGTAGCCCAAGGCAAGGCCCAGCTCTTGATAAGGGACTTTCCCTTTCCTTATTCAGGACTCTTTGATCACTTTTTTTTTAAAAAAAAACAAAAAACAAAAAAAAACTGGGAGAACAACCGCCGGGAATGTCATTGTTTTTTAATTGCCTGATTACCAAATGTTGGAGATAAAAGATAGATGTTCTCAATTAATAACATTTACATAGATTAGCATCACTAACAAGCCTCATTAGTAGCTGCTGACTTTTGTTTAGACTGTGTCCCATGTCAGTTGTGCCCTGATAGCACATTGGTGAGTGCGTTCTCTCTATTAAAATATATTCCTAACCTATTTCTCTTAATCGAGCTCTATGTAGGACATTTTAAAGCACAAACAGGCTTCCATTAATGTTAACTCCCTCTTCTCATTCAGTCCAAAGTTGGGTGTATTAGGAGGCTTTGCACCAACACAGCCTTGCCTTCAGGAACGTTCATCAGTCCTGAGATACGTGAACACATTTAGCATAATAAACAAGCAGACAGTTGCTCAAAGTTCCTCTGCAACTCATGATGCTGATTTAATTATTAATTTTGAATAACCAGATCTTTTTTTTGTTGTTGTTGTTGTTGCTGTGCCTCAAATGAATCTTCTCATCTTTGAAGTGTAAATAGTGATACATGTTTTCCTTAAAAGTGCTTTGAAGGAGGGGGTAAAAATCACTCTGGTGGCACTCACAATGTATTTAATAAACGTCTGCCATTGAGAAAGTAAATTTCTTTTACACCAGTTTGGGTTATTCCTGAAATCTGTCCTTTGGCTGAAGCTGTTTCTCAGCAAAACACCTCATTCTAATCATTAAAATCATAGGAGATGTGAAGAGCCTTCAGGTTTGCACTCCAGGGAGAAGAAAGGGGAGTTAGAGTTTTCTTGGTCCTCACCCTGAGATTGACTTTTCTATTGGCCAATGCACTTGCAAGTGCTGTTGGGGTAGCAGGATCAAAATCCTTCTGCCCTTCAAGTAAACCCTCCTCAAGTTTGCTGTACTTTCAGGACGCTTGATTTTTGGTAGTAAAAATCTATTTGAGAACCTGTGCTTTTCTGCCTCAAGAACAAAATAAAACAAAACACATACCAAGAAAAAAGAAAGAAAACAGCACAAAAGCACTGTTAAAAAGAAGAAAAAAAAAAGGCTTAACATGTATAGCTTGCCACAAGGGAAGGGAAAATGGTATTCTGACTGAACTGCCAATGAAATCAAGCTAAAAGCTGAAAGATAGAATGCCAAATACTTCAGGAGATAGAGGTACCCTTCTGCATGGCACTGTATGTGCGTGTACAGTTGGAGATACAAACATGTATGGACTTGTGCAGATTAAAAAATGCTTCCATCTATTATTTTGATCAATGGTCCTCTTTTTTTTTTTTTTTTTTTTTTTTTTAAATATTTTCAACACCTACTGCACTGATACACACAAACCCAATCTTTTTTACTCCATCTGCTTGAAAATCTCTAGTGTCATGGCCTTTGCTTCAATGTTGAAGCAGATTTCAGGGTTGCATTAAAAAAAAAAGTAAGCTCTATAGTTCAGTCAAGCGTCAACGGTAAAGTGCTAAAGCAGAAGCTTTCGTGCTATCAGTGGATGGATTAAATAAATAAATCAATCAATAGTGGATGTAAACTTTTTTTTTAATCTCTCTTTTCAGTAGAAAAACTAACATATAGATTGTTCTGCCCTTAGTCTTGGACAGAAATAGCTTTGTTGACTTCTACTGGAATCCATGGTGGAGGAGATTTCTCTCGCTGTCAGCAAGGGATATCAGAATGAAAAATCAAACAGCTCTCAGGAGAAATAGCACATTTTTGCTTGCCACTTTGGCCAGACTTTGGGTCATGCATGTTTTATTTTTATGTTTTTTAAAATGGGAGATATTCTGTGTTTATTGACGTATTTGTTTTGTAGGGCAATACAAAGCATGAAGCAAGAATGATATGGGAAGATAAGGGAAATGGATATTCCACTTGTGACTTTCCAGCATAAGGTGACAGAACTGATTACAGGTATGTGCATGCATTTATGTTTTAATTAAGCACCTGCTTTAGAGGAGAAAATGTAGTACTAAAATTCTTAATGTGTACAGTAGCAAGACTGCTAAGCACCATCACGCATGGTGTCAGAGCCCTAACATGACAGATGTGTTCAGGGAGTGAAATTCATCTTTGTTTATAGGGCCAATACAGAGCCTGTGAACCACTTAAATAGTCTTATGAGGGAGGGACACAGACCACAAACCTGCTGCACTTGGGCACTTGAAGAGCCTGTGGGTGGCCATCACTCCAGACTTTGGCTCAGTTCAAGCTATTTTCACAAGGGAAATGTTTCTGTGATGTTGTCTGTCTCCTGGAATATTAGTCCACAAATACAAGTTGTTATTATTTATATTTGAGTTCTTCCCAGCTTTTCTTTTTTAAACTTTCACCCTTTGTTTGTGACTAACACAAAAGAAAAATAAATAGAAAGAGGAGTCTAAATAAGCAAGCTGGTTCCTTTTCTCTACTTTTCTAGTCTAGGTAATTCCAACATTCTGGTCTTCCAAATTCTTTGATTCATGTTCAGCCAACCAGAATATTTTCCCTCTTGACAAGGTATAATTTCAGTGTAACTGTGTTTTGTCTCTGTATGATGCATTTCATATTTTTCATGATTTTGCATCCCCCATACAACACTCTGTCAATTAAAATGATAGCTACTTATGTGGGACAATAAGTGACTATGAGGGAAGGGATTTGTGGAAGCAATTTACAACCTCTAATTCAGCTCCAGGGATATGCTCCAACACAGCTACCCCGCAATGGCTGTGCCAGGTAATTTGCTGGAACACTCCACTGAGGCATCAGCCTGTTGATTGCCTGATGTGTAGGAGGCCTCAGACTGGGTCATATTGCAACAATTTTTCTAGTGAAAAAAATCCAGAATATTTCTTTCAATGTGTTTTTTTTTTTTTCAAAATACATTACATGCTTCCATACTGCAAGGGTTAAATACATGCAGAAAGGGGGAAGCTTAAGTAAAAATATTAACAAAATTAAATCATTTACTTGGTCAAACAAAACACTGCAGATTAACCTAAGATTATTTTGTTTGTTGCATTACAATAAACCTGAAGCACTGTTTGGATCTTTATGTTCAGCTGCAGAATAAAAAAACCAAAAAACCAAAAACCAAACAACTATTTATCACCTAGACCTAATCTTGACCACATTTCCTTCTTAGCTAGTAGAACATTCCAAAATGAAACAGATGGTTTTAACCATCTTTCCAGTACCAAAACACAAAACTAGTTTAATTAGTGTGTAAGCAGTCATGGTCATGCACTACATGTGCAGCTCCCTGCAGCATATCTCCTCTCCTCTGCCAGTGAAGCACTGCTGAAGTTCTCCTATTCCCATTGCTGTTACAAACCTTTAGGCCAGAGCTTTGCTTAATGTAAATCAAAGCAGCTCCTCTGAGTTTAGATGGAGCTGTGCCAATTTGTGGAAGTCGAGATTCCATGTTTGTGCCTTAATTTTAGTTTATTCCCTGCCCCCTGCCAAAAGCATTGGAAAATAGGGGGAATATAGAGAAGATTCCAAATGCTGTTGTAGCATTCATTCATGGTTTATCCCTTTCAACGAATGCCAATGTACCACTAATGTTTTCTTTTTCTGAGCACTCTTCTCATTTACACATACACTTTTGAATAAAACAGGAGATTTGCTAATGAAATAATGCAATTAGAAGCATATTCCTTCAGAACCTACCCTAAGGAGAATAGCAAAGAAGACAAATTTAAATTAAATAGCTTTTATTTATTTATTTATTTATGTATTTATTTATTGCTGCACAGAAAACAATTTTTGTGATCAATTTTTTCTCCCCAGTATTTTACAACATTCTGAATTCTATGGAAATGATGATTTTATACAAAACCTGCCCCCTCCTATTTAAAGTGTGTGAGGATTCGAGCAGCTTAGTGGGTAATGCAGCTAGAGTTCACTGGCAGGACCTCTGTTTGAACCAACTTCAGGTTATAACCTAATTGGCTGCTTCTTCTCAGCTCAGTGTTTCCAGGTCAGGCTATGGATCACTGCCAAGGCATTAGGGAAACTTGCAGCAGAGCTACACGGCCTGAGGATAGACAACTTCAGTTACAAGCATTGCCTGTCCTGACCCTGATCCTTCACTTGCACGAATATTCTCTGCCTGTTTAAAAGAAGAAAGAAGATCCACACTCCCTCCAGATCAAAGCTGTTAACTGTCTTTGTCTTGCATGGCATCCAGACAAGGAAAAGGAATAAAAAGATAGTTTTGTTTGCTTTTAATTTGAATAAGGATCAGAACTCAAGAAAAAAGTCAGGGAAGCTAAATGAAATTGGTGGAAAAATAATGCTTAGGATGTAGTGGATTTGAAGCAGTTGGACTCATTTGATCAAAGATTTACAGTTTCCAGAAAAGAAATAAAAGGATAGGTCTAAGGAGAGGGGCAGATCCTCAGCCATCCCATTCCAGCTAAAGATAATTATTCCCCAGTATTTGATTAAAACACACCAACCAAAGTGAAGTTAATGCTTGATCTTAAATTTCATTATGGTTGGACTAGATCCATGGTGAAACAGGTTTCAGGGGAGCATAAATCCCTAACTGCAGAGTATTGAATTGAGGAGACAAACTTTGTCAGTAGAGAGGGACCTACACTGGACAACATTTTTCTGAAGAAAAGAGAAATTTTGAATTAAGTTCCCTCTTGCTTTTTTAATTGTTTCTCCTAACTGGGTAGATACCTGAAGAGATCTTTTTGTGCTTCTTCATGGAAGGGCTCTCTTTTAATAGCCTGCCATTGGTTTTGACTGCTGTTTGTTAAATAAGTATAATCATTTCTTCAGCAAATCTACTCATAGATAATTTAAACCTGATTATATTAGGATTTACTAGGCCTGTTTTATGGGTTTTTTTGCCTCAAAATGTCTGGCAAGAGCTATTAAAAAAAATATACTTATGGGTAAAGAGATTGGTAGTCACAAGATAACTTATTTTCCTTAGAAGTGTAAAATATAGTTACACCAAAAATCACTTCAAGTTGAATTTTTAGAATTCTATTCTCAAAGAATGATTTTTAAAAGGATTTTTGAGGTTTGTATTTGTGTGAGAAAAAAAATGCAGAAGAATGTTAATGATTTGTTTTTCTTTCTTTCTTTTTTTNTTTAATACATTGTTTTTCGAATTTCCTTTTACTGCCTCAGAACTGTGAAGTGTTTTCTGGCCTTTGGAAAGTAGGAGGCTGTGATTTAGTCAGAACCTAAATTTTTTTCCAAGCTGGAGGAAGATATTAAAGTTTACAAAGTGCACAAACAGTGAGGAATAAGGAAGTAATTAAGTGGAGCCACCCTTGTCTTCGCAAATAAACAAACTCAAACCCAACAAACAAAACCAAACCAAAATGCCAAACCACAAACCATGTTGTTTTAAATGTGAGGAAATGTCAAAAAGCCAAGGAGACAACTTAGGGGCCTGTTTTTACAGTAACAAAATGTAGGATTGAAGTGGATTATCATGGCAAGTATTTTGGAATAAAAAAAGATAATGAAACAATCATCAGTGTTCCCATTTGACACTTTTCTTAAACACTTTTTTTCCCCTGCACCCCTCCGGCATTGTTTCCTTGCACCTCTTTTCCTATGTACTGCTTCTAATGATATTTAGCTTTACAGGGTAAAATGTATTGCAGTTTAACCAGTTTATGCTGGGATGGTTAGAAGGACACCTGTGTTTGATGCCTTGGGGTAGCCCCTACCACAGAGCTCTTTCCAAGAAAACAGTGGGATGGGTGACAGGCAGGAGATGGAGCTCTACTGGTAGCAGGTTCAGTTGTGATGCTCATGCTGAAAACCGGCACAGCTGAAAATGAGCACTGATAATAATTTTTGGCAGATTCAGAATCATGTGGAAGTCTCAACACTGGTTTCTGCAGCAGCTGAAAGGTAAGTTATGCCCTATAAATTGCCTGCTTTTCCTAGAAACTGTAAATGGGGAAAATTCTTGGATTGCTGACTGAGAGGAAGAAAGGACTGCTGAGACTGTTTCTTAAATACCCTCACGGAAGCCACCAACAGGACAATGTAAGTCAAAACTTGACTAGCAGGTAGTGGGTGGCTCTTACACTTCTTAGTCCCATTATCTAGTCCCATTATCTGTCAGGTTTGGCAGAAAAGGAGGAGTTACCATCTCAGCCCTGTGCCCTTGACACAGGCGCATTGAGACAGCACCGCCAGCTCCATGTGCCACAGGCTGAGATTCATCTGCCACCAATTCCCCTGGAATCAGACTGAAATTATCTTTTGTTACATTTTGAATATGTCATTTATTAAAGGCAGTCATGCTTCTGGGCTGGGAATTTTCTGAGTTCTTGTGAGATTTTGTTTCTTTTTCTTTTTCTTTTTTTTTTTTCAAAACCATTTTGCATCATTTGCAATTCCTGATGCATTCAAATACTACATTAGGTCCCCAGAGCAAAACCTCCCTGTCAATAGACCTCATCTGACAGCAGTCTGAGGAGGCAGCTTTAAAACCCAAGTGCTAGTTTTGAATGCTGGATAAAGCTGTCCAAAAGATAAGAAAAGACAAGATAACTGGTAGTTCTCTAAAAAACTGTTTCATGTCACTCTGAGAATCTCTTGAATATCTTATAAATAAAGAAAAAACATGGCAGGAATCTATTCAAACTAAATACCCTAGAAAACATTTGCTGGATAAATCAAAATGCTGTAATAAATTAGAGCTGCACACCTCAAATGGGTTGTTCCACTGCATGTTTTTTGCTATATGAGTGGGTCTAAGCTACTCCATGGATACTCTTGTCATATTACTCTATGGTACTGCAAATATGCTTGTGCTCGAGACTTACTGCCTTTTCCTACCGTGAAAATAAAGAGCGAATGTTCTTTTCTACTCACCATGTTATGTGCTTTAGAAACTTCCAGAAATAAGTCAAAGCAGCAATATTTATATAGTTAGGCTTGGCATATTTGTGTATATTAGGTAAACATGGTTATTTGGAACCAAGCTGTGCCTGTATGGTTTCTTCATGCTGTTTTGTTGTCTAGAGGCACAACGAGGACAGTTTTTTAGAAGAAAAATGTGCCATATAATTGCCACTTTGTGATGCATTCAGCTAAAATTATGGAATAAGAGAATCTCAGTTCCCTCTTTGATGCATTGTGCTGTTGTTCCACTCTGGCTTTTACGAGCTTTCCAATGCAACCATCCCGCTCAGTAAGAGAAAATACCTGAATTACATACACAAGTGCACACACATACACACTCACGCATACTGATCAGGTTTGTCTAACCCCTGACTTGAGCACACATTTCAAAAATTGCCATAGAGAAAAGGATATTTTTGTTTGAAGGGGAAGAAAAGCAACACCGTTAGGGAAGGTGTGAGCCGACATGGTAAATAAAAGCAACACAAGTGAAAGCACAATTGGAGCAGGAAATAGGTGGGAGATGTGATTCAGCACTTAGGCTGAGAGATTAGGTTTAAGCATGAAGAATGGAAAATGTAAGGCATCCCCTCCTGCTGGATAGCCATTTTAATATGTCAAATGGAAAAATGAGGGACACATCTCATTTAAGACCCATGCCACAAAGGGAAATACTCTGTGATTCTGAGTTTTCACAATTGTCATTAAAACTGTGTGAAAACTGAAGGACAAGATCACCCGTGCAGTAAATCACTCAACAGATCCACACACTCTTCTCTGGCACCAGGATGATATTTTAAAAGGATGCTATTACCTTTTCTGCAGGGATCTTTGTCAGGGCAAAGATAGCCCTTTGGAAAACACCAGCCATGGGACACTTTGACAGTGTCACCACAGAAATGCAATAACTAGTACCTCTTTCTACTGCCTGTAGACAATTTTTTTATGCCAGAAGAAAACAGGAGTACCACTAGGACATTAATGTTTAGCATCAAGGAAGAGACTGGTTCAGGCCAACACACAGGAAAAAATAGCTGAAAATCTGTTCAGGATGGAGAGGTCATCTCTGTAATGCTGCCAAAAGCAGTTACACCATGTTACCTGTGATGTGGTTGCCATCTGAGTGGCAGGATGGAGTTGCCTCGCTCATGCTGGTATTCCTGTGAGGACAGTTTATGTGTTTGTGGTGGCTTCACCTTCTCACTTTTTCTGGCCTCCTCACCATTCTCCTTTGTAGATCAAATACTGGGAAGTACATTCAAACACATCGATAGTCTTCCCAGCAGTGCTGTTGGAGTTCCAGTACAAACACTGTGTTCCTGCAGAGTGTTCAGAGTTGGAAGATAACCCATACCTGTGGACTAAAAAATAAAGAACTTTGTGTTAACCTGGAATCTCAATTTAATTTGTGGTTTTTTTTTTTTTTTTTTTTGACCATTTGTTTCTTCCTCCTTTCTGATGAAAATGCAGAATTTCAAATCTGTTGAAAGAAATGGATGCCTTGAAAATATTTCACTTTGAAGACATCAAGATAACCAGTAACAAATGCTGACACAAAATTTTCTCTATTGAAAGCATCATTCAGATGTTTTGTGTTTGAGAACAGAATATTCTTTTCATTCAATGTATTTGAAAATTTCCTTGCTGGAAATGTAACATTTTTGTCTCATCATTTTTGAGTTATTTTCATGCAGATATATTGATGCAGCAACATTTCTTGATGCTATTATAAAGGAAAAGAAATCTCTGCGTGTGGCAAAACATGCCAGAGGATATGTAGCTTAAACCCAAAATGTTAACATGTAATCGGAAGAGAGATGTCAAAGTGAAACAGGAAAATCTGATGAATGGTAGGTAAATAAGAATAAAATGAAGACTTCACTTTGTAACCAGTCACTGGCATCATAGTCAGACCTCACAGAACTTAAATGTGGTTTCAGCTGAAATGGAATGACATTTGTCTCATGATTTTTTCCTTGAAATTTTGCAGCGAGTTATACTAATTTAATTTCATATAGCAATCAAATTCCTCCTAGCCCAGAATCCATCTCAGAGCACGTACTCATCTCTTGTCATGGAGCATCCAACTTAACAAATCATGTAGATATGAAATCTTCAGCCTGGAGAAGAGAAGGCTTTGAGGAGACCTTACAGCAGCCTTCCAGCATCTAAAGGGGACCTACAGGAAGGCTGGGGAGTGACTATTGACAAGGTCTTGCAATGACAGGAGAAGGGGCAATGGATCTGAACTGGTAGAGAGGGGATTTAGACTGGATGTTAGGAGGAAGTTCTTTACAGTGAGGGTGGTGAGGCACTGGCACAGGTTGCCCAGGGAGGTTGTGGCTGCTCCCTCCCTGGAGGTGTGCAAGGCCAGGTTGGAGGAGGCCTTGAGTAACCTGTGCTAGTGGGAGGTGTCCCTGCCTATGGCAGGGGGTTGGAACTAGGTGATTCTTGAGGTTCCTTCCAACCTTGCCATTCTATGATTCTATGAAATGCCGTCAGGCTAGTTTCAACAACTGGAAATTTTTCCTGATGACTGAACTCTGACCACAAAGAGATATGTCAGCATAGATTTCCAGTGAAAGAATTTATATTTAATAAACAGGGATCTCTTTTTCTTTCTCTAGTTACTTGCAGTTTTCCCAATGCTACTCCCTGCAATTGGACAGAAATGGCAGGCATGTTTTCATTTTGTAAGGAGGATGATTTGAGCTGTCTGCCAGTAATTTTGCAGCCCACTTCAGATCAGCCACATCAAGGAAAACTTACATTCAAATTATTTTTCATATTTGAAGAGACAAGGTTTATGTTACCTCTTGTTCACAGGTGGTCAGTTCAAGGACTCATTAAAAGTTTTACAAGTTTCCTAGTGATAAATATGTGGAAATCATAGTCAAACTGTCTTAAGAAGTCACAACCACTAAAGAACACGTGCAGCATTAAAGGAAAATAACAAATTACTCTTTAATGAGATGAGTAGCCTTGCTATTGTTGCTTTATTTTCAAGCAATGCTGAAATGGGCTCCCTGGTGTTTGCAGTTTCTGGCTATTTTTTTTTTTTTTCCTCATCATCATTAATTCTTTTTTTTCCTCCAAGCTAATCGTCCAAAGTGCTATATGTTCAGAAGAATGATTTTTGTAACTCATTCCCTTTGGATTTAAGGGTTACTTGTAGGCCTAGCCAAAGATTTGGCCAGTAGGTAAAGTCAAAGGCACGCCTCATGACCACTGCAACACGCACTCACATGCAGAGTTTTGTGTGACTGCTACACCTGCAGGTTAAAGTTCATGGAGGATTTAATAAATCCAGTGGTTAATGTGCCAAATAAGATTAGAGAAGACTTCACATTATTGAACAATCCGATGAAAATATCATCTGCTAAGCACCTTCTGGTAGCAACGGGGAGGAGGTAGCTAATATTAGCAGATGTTTGTCTCAGAGGCACAGAGAAGGCAGGAACACCTGCTTACACCCGTGGAGAAAGAGGGAGCAGCTATTGTAACTTCACCTGTGGCAATGTCTGCACTAAAAATGTGATTTTTAAGAGCTGGAGTTCTGATCATTGCGCTGTTGTGGTATATACTTTTTTCTACCTTTGATTACATTATGTTTAGTCTCACCTTGTTTTATATTCCCAAATGTATCTTTTTATCAAAATTCTGTTTAAATTTGTCTGGTTCTACCTTCACATGCTACCTAATTTCTGACATTATATTGCTGCATGCAGAATCGCATTAATAAACGGAGCAGGTGGATTTTTGCATCTGATCCGTGCCTGTTTTATTTATACAGTTATTTCTCTTTCAAACCTTGACCTGCAAGAAAGCAAGAAGGAAGAGTGAATTTTGATACCTACATCCTGGCACTTATGCAATAATCATTCAATATGATTGTTTTTGAGAATAAAACAAAACAATTCTTTTTGGTGTTGCTTTATGAGGCTATAGCAGAGGAGGGCTTAAAGTGGCAGGTGCATTTGCATTCTGTATTTGTCGCCTTCATAAATGTGGTTAACTAATTGCCTCTCCTGTCATCAGTTCTCAGTCCTTTGTCCCTGAACACGAGGAATCAGCCTCTGATACCACCACTGAACTTGATGAGGACCTGACTCGATTAGTCACCCTCTTGAACTTAACGATCCAGATTCTCAGATGGTAAAAATCAGCCTAGTCCAGTCCCACAGTCAGAAAAGTCACCCTAAGATGATTTGAGAACTAAAGTCCTACATGGTGAGAGTGAAGAAATTGGATTCACAGTGTTCTAAAATGTTAGGAAATATCCTTACCCATAAAGCCATAAAAAACAAAGTGGGAATAAACACTTTTGGAGCAATCAACTGTGCTGTTCTCAGATAATACAGTTTGATGCTACAGGATCTGTAGTGCTGCCCTGGACCAAAAATGAAAATGTAATACAGAGAAGTTTATGCAATTATTTTAAATCAATTAACCTGTTTAAAGATTGCACACTTTCAATGTGGTCATTAATTTGTTGGATAACAAATGTAATCCTTGTTATTGTGAACAACCCTAAATGTTGCTTGGGACTCATAAATTGTGAATATTGCATGCTGACCCTCTTGCAACTGAGATGTATGACAGATGAAAATAAATGTTACTACTGCAGCAGCCTGTCTGGATAGACTTTGCCTTTAAAAAACACAATGTTTGCATAAAAAAAAGGGTTTGCTTCATTGCAGAACAAACCTGACCTCACTGCCCAATAGCTTGTAACTGCTCTAGAAATACAGCTGCAGTCATGTTTGCAAAAAGTTGAAAGGAGCTGAGTACAAGATCCTGTCCAGAAGTGACCAAAAGCAAAACGTTGGATTCGTAATAAAGGAACAGTGCCCAAGTCTTAATCCTCTGATGTCAACATGAAGGAATGATGAATTCCCACAGTTGGTGTTCAAAAGCGACGTCCCCAACCACGGCCTTGGCAATCAGTCAGACCTCAGAGTGAATTAATGCAGTCTACAGCTGTTCTAAATTTTGCCCAAACAAAAAACATTTAATAAAACATGTATCCCATTTCTGGTGCGATTCTCGTTTGCTTGTTCTCCTCCTGGCTCACTGCCATTTGCCTTCCAGTGACTCTGTAATAACATGGAGGCATGGAAAACATCTCTCATCTCTACTTCTCCTAGATCTTTAATAGTGCAGTGGATGTGGAATGCACACAGAAAATGAGAGAATGGATTTAAAAAGTCTCGGCAGGTTGATGGAGAAACAGACTTCAGCTCTCCCTTACAAAGCACACAGAATATGGCTGCTGTCACTAGGGCCATAGCAGCCTTCAGCTCATAGCAAGGGTGTGGAGCTTCTATCCAAGCAGCAAGGACAGTGTAGCACTCATTCAAGTTACAGTCACATATCCTTCCAGTGGGGATCCCATCCCTGAATGTTTATGACTTACAGAGTATACTCTGCAATTCAGCTTCATTGACTTCTCTGGAAACACACTTAATCCACTCTTGAGTGCCTGTGAAAGACCAACCTGATGCACACTGAGGAAATGCCTTAAAAATAGAGTTCTGCTCTTTACAGCTACTTCCAAAAGTACCATCCTATCAGTGAAAGTGGGAAAGGTCTGCTAAGGTAATATATCCCACACCAGCCAGAGATGTAGGCTCATCAGGGATAGGATGAACTTTATAAAACACTTTTAATCTTTGGCCTTTAAGTAGCATAGCCAACAACAGGTTCACATCAGGATAGTGGCATTAGCCAAGACAAGTTTACAAATCCCCGAGTGTGCTTCCGTCATCTTGAGCTTGAGATATCTGTCAGTCCATAGCAGATGCTGCTGTTGCTGTGCATGTGTCATGTTACTGAAACCCCTAGATAATGATTACGACCGATTATACAAGATGCCATGTTCCTTAATCATATCACTTACATTTCTGCTGAATGGCAGTGACAAGGTTTTGAAAGGAGAAGATCACAGCTGTCCAATAAAAAAAAAAAAAAAAAAAAAGTCAGATAAAACAGGCAGTGTTTGCAGGCAGAAAATTATGCTAACCTGAAAAGTAGCTTTAGTGCTGTTGATTTTTGCACTCTTCCTAACTGTACTGAGCTCTCATTCATCCTCACTGTTTGGCATCACATCTGAAATGGAAGAGATTGATGCACGAGCATGGATATTGTTGATTTTTATTTTTTTCCCACATCTTATTTACAATTTTCTGTCCTCTCAGTGAGTACTTGAATGTTTGGTTGTGTGGTTTTTGTTTTTGCTTTTTTTTCCTTACCAAGATTACAGGTCTTAGAGCACCAGCAACTGAATACCATTTCTGATGCAGACAGCTGGAGTGAGAAAATCCCCTCCTTGCCCTAGAGGTAACCCCAGCTCTAAGCTGAAGACATTCCCCTCCTTTATATGCTAGCTCATTTTGGAGTCTCTCTTGTGCAAAGACTGCCAACTGTCCTGAATTAAATGCAGTGCATTTTGATATGAGTTACTGCCTACTAATGACTGAGCAAAACCAGTGTATTCATTTAAGCAAAGAGTTCAAGCAGGGTTCCAGGAATGAAGAGCTGCATGCCCTGCTAACAAAGCTATCTAGTTCAGTGCACAGTCTGAACTATGCAAAAGAAAGAACCTCATACTTTCAAGCAGTTATAATGCAGTCCTACACCACTCAGAATTTTCGGTGGAAAAGTCAGATGTAATTACTGCTTGACACAAAGGGATTCCCACCCCCCACCCCCCACACCCCCCCAGCTCTGCTGACATTCTATTTTAAATAATTAAAAGTATAATTTAAAACTTAAATTGATCATTTCAATAGACCTGATCTGGTCCTCAGAGGGAGCCATTTGTGGCATTGTGGCATTGCTAAACTGTTGATCAGCCCAGTGTCACTGTTTCTCCTTCATCAGAGCATGTACCATCAGATCTATAATTCTTTTTTCGCCTCTGATGGCAGAGCTCCAACATGGGTGTAGTTTGACCCAGGTTAAGCAGATTTAGCTAAATGCATAAATGGTTCACATTCTGTCATGTGAAAGATATAGGCCTGGAGCCAACGTTGGGAATACAACTGATTGCCCACCCAGTGAAGAAAGTGTTGCGCGTATAACACTGGCGCAGGTTGCTCAGGGAGGTTGTGGCTGCTCCCTCCCTGGAGGTGTTGAAGGCCAGGTTGGATGAGGCCTTGAGTGACCTGTTCTGGTAGGAGGTGTCCCTGCCTATGGTGGGGAGTTGGAACTGGATAACCTTTGAGGTCACTTCCAATCTTAAACCATTCTATGATTCTATAAAAAAGTTCACACATTTATGTGTCTGAACACTGTTATCTTTGACTCTTAATTGTCCAAAGGAGGTGTATGAGTTCATATGACGTCCCTGGCTTTTAGGAAAGCTTAGATGGTTGTATGTTCTGACATTAACATTCACAGAAAGCATATCTGAAGGCAGTGCAAGTCACTGAAAACATGCTTCTGATTGCCTTTTGAGTTTTCTGGCCCATCTCCACCAATAAAATCACATGAAGAATAAGCCCATAAGCCAACTAATAAGTCAAACGTTTTTCATGGTATAAACCATAGACCTCCCAGGATGTCGGTGACCCCTAGAGACAAGGTCCACATAGAGTTGTGTTTTCAGTGCATTCCTGTCCATTTGAGCTGTGTAAGTAGACATGTCTTCTAGTACCTGTACTAATTTTCATCAGTGTACAAAGGAATGAATATTTATCCTCTTGGATAAAACTGGGCTTTGAAAGTATCATTAATTTGTGCCTTAAGCTATCATTTTAAACTATTAGTTGTTAAACTGATAGTTCAATGAGTTTCAGTCTCCAGGATTTTCTGTTCTAGACAAGTTATTAAAGAAACATCTTCAGGAAATGTCGAAGTCATAATGTAAACATCTAATTTAAAGAACAAATCTATGTTTAACCTGTGATAAGCATTAAAACAATCTCTCTCATAATCAGTGTGCACGTGATGGAGATTTGCTGCTTTACACTTTAGAATACCCTCAACTTTGGGTACTGGGCTTCACTAAAAATGAAGTATAAGTATGTAAATGAAGATATATAGCCCTATAATTGCTGCTAAGATAAGTTATGCCCTCCTGAATAGAGTAAAATGGTTGCCTAGGGTTTGCCTAAGCCCCCTAAGATGACATCTATGGCCCATATGTGACCACATGTGGCATAAATAAAATGGAAGTATAAAAGAGAAAGAGATAAACATATAATTAAAAACAGCATAACAAACACTTGTGCTCATTCATTTTAATGACTGCATTCTCCAGTTTATAGAGCAGTTGCAGATCCATGCTGTAATAGCTATGTTGACCACATGCCATAAAATACATCAGTGTAGGCTGGGTCCAAATTATTCAATACTCGTAATAAATCCATCCCATTAACTGGATAAATATGCACAAGCAGCAACTCTGGTGATAATGATGGAAAGTGGTATGCTGTTATTTAGCAGCAATGCTAGCTAGAGGGACCTGATAAATAGTAATACTGCTGCCTTTTATTAAGAAACAAACAAACAAACAAACAAACAAAAGATTAGTTTAGCTTTTAAGATCTCATAACTATGTCTTTCCTTCTGTTATCTGTAATTTGGACAGAAAAAGAGATTGTGGCCTTGAAAGCTTCATTTCTGATTACTTTTTTGTAAGCCTGATAAAAGGCATCAGTCATACCATTTATTTGTGAAAATGAAATCTTCATATATTGAAGGTCAATTTTAGTTGAACTAATATAATCAGTAGAAGTCAAGGTTCCTTTACCATTAAAATTGTCCATGCTCTGAGTCTTTTGATATTCTGTGCTTAACCTTGAATCCTGCTGTCTGTGTTGTATGAAAGAGGGATAGTGAATTCACGTTACAGTATAATGACTGAATCATCTTGGCCTTGATTTTCAGCTGGGCAAAGCAGATATCCAACACATATAAGAGTTCTTTAAAATTATTTGAAATTAATACACTCTTGAAGTACTTCCTCTCACCTCAGAATAAGCAGCAGGTCACCTAAAGTCTACAAAACAGCTCTTAGTTACAGTTTTATGAAATATTTATCATCACTCCTGAATATATTTCTGAAAGTTGAAAGATGGTTGCACAGAACTAGAGCAAGTATTGATACTGAGAAATGCTTTGAGGCTTGCGCTGAAGAAATCACACGATAATTAAATATTTACTGCAGCCTGTTGTCGGAAGGCTCCCACCACTGCAGGCTGCTTGGCTCTTCCAGGCAGACAGTCCTGCCTTACCCTGCTGAAAGCTGTCATGCTGGGCCAGCCAGCAGGAGGATTTGTGTAAGCAGTTCGCTGCTCACAGTTCGAGTAGCAGAAGTGGCACTCAGGCTGCCCTGCTTCTGCCATCTCAGCTGAGAGGAGGGCAAACTGAGGGTGTGTGGGCTGCTCTGCAAAGACTAGCAGGGCAAAGTTTCGGAAGATGTGCTGGTTAAGGAGCTTCCAGGTTATGCCTTTGGAAGGTGTGTTTCCCTTGGGAAAAGGGAGCAGAATAGCATGAAGCAGAGAATCTGGGTTATTTTGTAAAGACGAGAGATACCCAGCTGCAGTCTGCCTGTTGTGGTTGTAAACTGGGGTTCTGTTTGGAAACAGCATGCCTGAAATGGAGCTTAACTGTATTTGGTGTCCATATCGGTTAAGAGCAGAGTTCTTGGCTGAGGGAACTGAGATTCTTTAGTTTGGAGAAGAGAAAGCTGAGAGGAGACCTCAGTGCTCTCTACAACTACCTGAAAACAGGTTGTAGTGAGATGGGAATGAGTTTCTTCTCCCTAGTATCAGATGATAGATTGAGAGGAAATCACATAATCACAGAATGTCAGGGGCTGGAAGGGACCTCAAAAGATCCAGTCCAACCTCCCTGTCAGAGCAGGATCACCTCTAACAGATCACACAGGAACACATTCAGGGGGTTTTGAATATCTCCAGAGAGGGAGACTCCACACCCCACCTGGGCAGCCTGTTCCAGTGTTCTGTCACTCTCACAATGAAAAAATTCCTCCTCACGTTTAAATGAAACTTCCTATGCCTCAGCTTCCACCCATTGCCCTTTGTCCTGTCATCGACCTGAAACTGTAACAGGGAAGGTTCAGATTGGATATGAGGACTCAAGCAAAACTGGAACAAATGTTAGGAATAATTTTCTGCCACTGAGAACTGGCTAGTCTTAGCTTAGTCGCTTCAAAATAAGACTAAACAAAGTTCATGGGTATGATGCTAGATGCAATCTTACACCATCAGGAAGGCAAATATCTGCAGTGTTTATGACTTCTAGCAACAGAAAAACAAGGCAACAGCTCGGTAGTACTCAACAAAAGTACATTGGCACAGTATACTTGATATTAAAGCCAGATTTGCAAGAAGAAGATGCATTCAAAGAAACAGGCTCAGAAAATAAGAGTAGTTATTGATTTCTGAGACAGTTCTGTTCAAGGGTGCCCCCCTGAAGGGGGCCTACAGGAAGGCTGGGGAGGGACTATTTACAAGGTCTTGAAATGACAGGGCTCGGGGCAATGGGTATAAAGTGGTAGAGAGGAGATTTAGACTAGATGTCAGGAGGAAGTTCTTTCCAGTGAGGGTGGTGAGGTGCTGGAACAGGTTGCCCAGAGACGTTGTGGCTGCTCTCTCCATGGAGGTGTTCAAGGCCAGGTTGGACAAGGCCTTGAGTGACCTGTACTAGTGGGAGGTGTCCCTGCCTATGGCAGGGGATTGGAACTAGGTGATACTTGTTGTCCGTTCCAACCTTACCATTCTATGATTCTATGAGGAAAAATTTATTTCCTGAAAGAGTGGTCAGACATTGGAATAGGCTGCCCAGGGAGGTGGTGGAGTCACCATCCCTGGAGGTGTGCAAGAAATGTGTGAACATGGCACTTTGGGGCATGGTTTAATGACCGTAGTGGTCTCAGGTTGATGGTTGGACTCAATGATTTTAGAAGTCTTTTCCAGCTGAAACAATTCTATGATTCTATCATTCTACACTTTGTGGCTTCTGGAGCACTCTGAAAAAGAAAGAGATTGTCTCACTCTCTCTGAGCCTTATAGCAATGAAAAGGCAAATCCATGTGATATTGCCAACTGTAGATCAGGGCAAGGGTAAGTTGGGTGCATGCTGTACATGAAGGACATGGACCTGAAAGTACTCTCAGGGCAGAGCTCTTCTCAAGTACTGCCTCATTTTAAAAAGAGAGGTTTAGTTAAGGCATACATTCAAACAGTGGGCTCAGAGATGTGTTAAAAGCATCACATGCTCAACAGCCAAAAGTAGTGAAGGTTTACAGCCGTGTCACACCATTTACTCCAGTGGAATGAGTTCTGATTTTGATCTGGGTAAGTGAGATTAGACCAGACCTGCACCTTATCTCTGGAACTGGATATTTGGAGATGCCTTAAAAATATCTCTTTTGTGTTTCTAAGCAGTCCTGTACTAAGAGAGTTTGAGGGATTTCCTTGCTGAAAGACCTGGAGAATTGATGTACATTAGGGATTGAAAACTAGATAGAAAAATAATCAAGGATGTACAGGCTGGCAGGGTCTTTCTATTCATGGTTTTTCTGTTCCAGCAATTTTTAACCTGCAGGTTTCTTAATTTGTTTTATTCATTTTATTTTCCCCAAAGCCATGCCTCCTGAGAAAATCACTAACTAGGAGTTAAAGATATGTTAATTTTAGTATTGATTATCCAGTTCTAAATTTTAACTGTCTTTTCAGAGTTTCAAGTTTAATGGCAGGTCAGAAGAAGTCTCAGTTGAAAACTTCAGACCGGCAAACAAAATTTTCTGATGCAGGACTGAGAATTGGTACTGGTCATTAAAACAAACTCTTGAAAACCTTTAAAAAAATGGTTCAAACTGATCCTTTCCCCAGAATATCTGCACCAAAGAAAAGGCAGTGTCAGGCAGTCTATAAATAGAACACTACAGTATGAACTTTTGAACTGTGAAATCTGGGGGATGTAATCTTCCTGCTAAACAGAGGCTTACAGCAGATATTAAATGCTCTGATAGGAGCTTCACCAGTGTTTGAACTGTCTATTAGAGGAAGGGAAATAGTGAATTGTTGTTAGCACCGGTGTGGTGGCATTAAGGTGGTTTCAGGATCTCTCCTCTCAGTTGAATAACTTTCTTTGGCTATTTTTATGTGTTTGTTCATAACCGAACCATGGCCCAATGGCTTATAAGCAGCAGCTGTCTAAAAACACCATCTTTGGGCCTAGAACACTTAATTTAGCAGGCACTTAGCTGTTCTGACATGCTGCTCAAGCAACGGATTTGTTGGAAGTACCAGCCTGTGTTCCTGTTTGCCTCACTTTTAGTGGAGCAATTCTGGGAGTCTATCCCACGGGAAGTACCACCCATAAGTGCCCACAGCAGCTTCCCTGGTGCTGACAAGTTCCTGCTTGCCACACTTGGATTGCACATAGGACAGTGCACCTTTTTACATGAGAAGCACCTGAAATGAAACATCACTTTCCAGTACCACTGTTACATTCTAAATTAACACATCATGGCTGAGTCCTCATAGTAGTTGTGCCTGATAGAGAAGCTGTTTGTCAAAGATGGTGTGTAGCCTGGGCAGGTGGTGGGAACAGAGAATGGAGACCTCTCAGCCCACGGCATGCTCCAGGCACTTACAAAATGCAGAGGCAGACGTAAACTTTTTTGCCTTTGGTAACATACATGTGTGTTTGGAGTGTTTTAGACATGAATGTTTTCATGCAACCATCATGGCCACAAACTGCACTAGAAGCACATAAACTCACTGACTCCAGGAGCTGGGATTCTAAGAGAAACTGTCAGCTCTGCGTGGATATTTGGGAAAATCACATCAGCAGGTTGTATTGCCCAGGCTGGAATGATCAGGGATGCTGCAATCAAATAGGAAAGGTGTGTCTACAGCAGGGTGCAGGTCCCTTCAAAAAGGAGGCAGACACTGAGTGGGTACACCACTTGCCTGTTCCCACAGCTGGCAGCTGGGGCTTTGAGGAGGGTAGACTACAGAACCTGAAGCCAAGAGCAGCTCTGGGTGCTCCAAGGAGAGTAGACTGCAAGCCTCAAAGCCAAAAGTGCAGCTGGGTGCTCCCTTCCTTAAGACACCAATTTCTGCTTGTGGAAATTGCTCTTAGTGTGTGGTGGGAAGGGTTTAAACCTCTGGCTGGTATTCAGCTTGGTGGAGACAGTGTTGTCCTGGAGGTCCCTGCTGTGATAGATACAGTGCATCTCTGTGACTTCATAGTGTCTGTGTCTTAATGGTGATTTTTTTGCCCTCTTGCACAAGTGTTTGAGTTGTGTTTTCAGCTGGACTCTGTGCCTGGTGCTGTGGGTCATGATGGTGTTTGCTGTGTCCCTGTGATATGGAGGTGTGTGGCTTGTCCTGGCAACAAGCACCTCTACCACTCACACAAGTTGTGACTGATAAAGTTTGGGAATGTCATGGAAGAGAGGTTTCTTGGTGTAATTTCTCAGGTTCATCTTTTGCAGACTGAAGCTTCTTGATGAAGGGCAGAATGAGTCAGGATCTTCACCTCATTGTATAGGTGGACCAAGTAGAGACTTCTATCTGGTTCAATAATATCCTTTGAGTCTTGAGTTTGCTTGTTTGGCTACAAGTGGAAAATGAGCCAGATGTGACACCAGTGTTTGTAAATTCAAGCTTTGGAAATAAGCATGAACTCCTTGGACTTCTGAAACAGGGCCCTGAGCACCAAATGCTGTTCTCCTCAGTGAATTTGCCATGCAAATTGGAAGAGAGAAGGGTTTCACTTACTTTGCTTCTGTAGGTAGACTAATGTATTGATTTCCCCCCCATCTTTCTTTATAAACCTGACAGAGAAAAATCAAATAAAGCCTCATTAAAGCCTCTCAGTTTCTGAACAGTTTTGGAAATTGCAGAGCAATCAATATTAAGTACACCTTACACCAATTTGGAGACCTATTCTGTCCAGTCATGTACTTTATAGAGCTCTGATTTTTGTGTAATTTAGGCTGAAAAGTAGGGTAATGTGGATTTTTCCAATTAGCTTATATTAAGTCACTGGTCTTCCACCTGAATATTTTTAATAGCTTGATTTTTAAAAGCTTGGGTGTATATGTCCAATGGAGGCGAATAAAAAGGAAGATAATCTTTTCAGAAGGATGAAAGACAAGTGGATTAATGCAGACTTTGAGATTTTGTGAGAAATTCAGGCAACTAGGCTAGTGCTGCAGGGAGAGCTTCTACTTGTGAAACTGTCACTTGTTAATTAAGTTAATGTCTATGGTGCTCTGAAAATGTAAAGCACTGTGTAAGTGCTAAGTATTATTATTAATGCTGCCAATTTTGACAGGTTTACTGGAATAGGCTTTGCAGTACAATATAAGCTAATGTTCTAATGCTTTACTCATTTACAATGAAACTGTGAAAAATAAGAAAGTGGGAATAGAAGGCCAGCAAAGGCCAGCAGACTAGATGGAGTCCCTCATTTGGTGTTCTTTGCAAGTGCTGCCTGGGAATAAGGTTAAGTCAAAGAAAACGTGGAGCTGTCTCACCATCTCCTAGAACTCTTCAGGGAAATCTCAGATGTATGATGGGCTGCACCAGCTTATTGTGACTTTCAGTTGTCCTGTTAGGAGACCCATTGGCCCTCAATAGCTGTAACACAAGGCATTGTGACCATATGGCCAGTGTGTCCTGCCTGTCACCTATGGACTCGTTCCTGTCACAGACAACAAAAGGGGAATGGGGTAAGATGTCATCCCTATGCATCCTAAAAGTGCTTTCTCCTCTAAGAGAAATCCCCACTGGCCAATTAAATTGGTTGGTGGCCCTTGGCTTTCTTACCCTAAAGGGACTGTAAATGGAAAGAGATGTTTCTGGTGGGGGCTGTATTGATATGAGTGTCTGAATAGGTGTAGGGAGCTGGTCAGTAATATTTGTAACAGTGCATGTTCAAAAAGTGAACAAATATTATTTCGTAGAGGCTTAGCAATCTGCATGCCATTTGGATATGGAAGTATAGCTGCATGCAGGTATCCAACTCAATAAATGGAATAATTTCCTCAATGTCTTGGGCACATTTTCTTTAATAAGTGTAGGCAATGTTTCTTCTCTGAGCAAAGCTATCAAATATGACCTATAAAGGAGGCAGCCTAATCTTCAGATGTTTTTCTTAAATGATCTTCAAATTATTTATTCACTGCTAGGCTTAATTCTCTCCTGTCTTAATGCCATCTAACAGGTGTAAAACACTGTGGAGTACAGAACGAAGCCCATGGAATTCAAAACCTGCATGCTTGCATGCAAGTGTCTCTATATGGCCCCCTTCAAACTTAATTTCCCCAAAAGTCAAGTTCAATAGGTGTCCTACTGTCATACTCAGAGTAAGGGTCTGTTTAGCTTAATTGTTGCAGGAGAAAGTTATGGATTCTTTTGCACTTTGGCTTGGTTCTGCTAATGTGTGATGAGTGCACGTGCACACACCTACATTCAATGGTTCCAGCCATATGGGACCAGTCACTCTACTGCTTAATTAAATCCATTTACTGGCCTGCAGACACAACACCTTTCAGTGTCATGTGGATCCTGGTTGTGCTGGGAGAACTTTAGGGCCAGTTGTTTTGTGGTATGTTAGAGACTGAATTGTTGTATCCTCATTTAATATGATCTTTGGCGTTGTGCTGTGTTAGTCCAACACTGCAAGCAGAATTAAAAGGGAGATGATGTGGTTACTTTGGGGGTCTGGGAAATTCTCTCTTTCAAAAGTAGCAGCAGCAAGGGAGATGGACTTTAATAAAATTAATTCCTTGCCTTTTACTGTGTCTTCAGTCAGTTATTTTGGAGTTGGACTTGATCAAAGACTGCTGGGAAGCAGTCAGGATTCAATCCTCACACATCCAGAAAAGTGAAAAGTGATACTTTTTCATTTTTAATATTGGACAATGATGCACAACGACCCTTCACAAAATGAATCAGGTGGTCTGGGTAGGAATGGCTGTCTAGAATCTATGCCTTCATTCTTCAAACCATCTAGAGAACTTACTCCCCTCCTCTGCAGGCAGGTAACAAAGAGTGATGCCTTAGCTGGAAAGGTCTGACGGTTCAGCCCATTTCCCTCCATATCACCCAGGAGTCAGGTGTTAGTCACTGTGTAAAGTAGTCTTGAAGCACCTTAGAGGGCACTTTGGAACTCCTTCTGCTCAGGCTGCAAAGAGGAGTGTCTGCCTTGTTTTCCTGTGAGCTGGCTCATGTCTTGATATCCAGATGTCTCCTGAGCCAGTTGGTTTCCTATTTGCAGAGTAGCAGTGCTGAGATTTGTAAATAAAGCAGGTTCAAATTCTGAAGACTCCACAGTCTATTCCTCACGCAGAAAAGAAAGCAAAGCAGCACAAGAGAAATGGAAACAACAGACTCTGGCAGTGGCTGCCATTCTGATATGACATGGGGAGACTTAAAGAATCTGGGGTCAATAACTGGATGTTGATTCTGAACCTACAGTAAATATAAATTCTACAGAAATCTGAGTCTTTCAAGCTGCAACTTTAAAGCTAAAGGAGAAGCCTCTTGCCCTTTTCTAAAGTGCAGCAGTGGGTTGTAATTCTTAAACAGCTGTACGGACATAAACTCTGGATGCTCTGGTTACTGAATATGATGCAGCTAATACATTGACCCTGTCATGAAAGCACAAATAGTCAGAATAGAGTCCTTAAGGCATTGCTGTCTATTATAAATCAGTTCGAATAATTCATGTTATAGATTTCCCAATGCTGAAAAGTCTTTTATTCAGCAGAGTATGAACATATATCACATCTTATAGATTTTTGTTGTTTCCCCTTCTTGGTATGATTCAGACTTAAAGCATTCTGCAGGTGAAGAACAATGCACTGCACAGACAATTCCCAAAGAAACTTCATAAATATGAGGTGGACTGGAAAGATATTATTGAGCTCCAGGATTGTTTTTACAGTTCTAGTCACACCTTTGTTAAGTTTGGAGCATGTTGTGCAAGAGCCAACAGTATGCCTGTATGTAGAGCATACAGGAGCTGTGTCTGGAATCAGGCTGAAAATGCAAATAGGACTTTCTTTTCTGGTTTGGTTTCTCAACACAAGTTAGAGCAGCTTGCACCAACTGGTAAAGGCTGCAAAGGGCCATTTTGCCAGCTGGGAGGTGCAAGGGTGTAATAATGCTGCTGGCTCCTTGCCTGTGCCAGCCACAGGGAGGAGAGTGACAGAGAAGCCAATGTATGTCTCAGTGCCACTGAAGAGAAATTTTTCCACAAACCAGGCTTAAAGACAGCTTGTACCACTTGGGAGTGCGGTATTGTGGATCTAATGTAACCAAAGACCTGCCATGAAATATGTGTGCTGTGACTCTCTGTATACTTCATATCACTTTTAAATTTCTAAAATTCCCAAATAATCCCATGAAACCCAATGGATTTAAGTCCCGGAGAGCTGGCTAATGCACAGTTCCCTAGGTTCTGATAAATGGCCTTGGGAGTGAAGGAGTTAACTGACCATCATCAATTACAGCATCAGAGGGGGTGATTAGGACTGAAATTGCAGGGAGGTTTTTAATTTAGCCGAGTAGAGGAGACGCCCCCAGCTTAGCCAAGCTCATCAGATCATACACTTCTTACTGCTTCATCCGCTTACCATGCACTGCCACTCGGAGCTATTGTGCATGGAGAGGGCACCGAGCAGACACCATGATATAATATTATTCTGTTGTCCAGAAATCCACCCGAGACTCACTGTCACTTTGCCTGCTGCAGAAGTGTCTCGCCTACAAAAGTCTCATAAAGGCCCCAAATGAGGAATCAATCAGCCAATTATGTAAAGGAAGAAACGGCACAGTTTTAAAGCTTTACAGAAACTGATTTGTCTACCTGATTTTTTTTTTTTCTTTCTTCTTTTCCTCCTCCCTCAGTAAAGTTCTGTTGAAGTAGCTGGAATTACTTCTAGAAGTAAAGTTGCATACAAGCTTACGTGCTAGGATCAGGGATGAATCAGAGAGATCGTTGTGTTCTGTCTGAGTCTGCATGTTACCAACTGAAATAAGGTGCATGGAGCAGAATTCATAGCCAGTTCTAATTTTCCCAAGGTACTTTCCTGGCAAAACTCGTTGGTGACATCACTTTGGGCATTGCCTTTGGAAAAGGGCAGCAAACTCCAGCCCATGAAAGTCAGTTGGAGGGAGGGTAAAGGGTTGGCACGAAGCTTTCAGGGGAGTTGCAGCTGCAGGCACCAAGGGCAGCATCGGTGGGAGGAAGTGACTCTGCTCAGCAGAGCATCTCTCAGAGGAGGCACAGGGCTGGGAGCTGTGGCTTGTACCCTTGGCACCACTCTGTCTCTTGGGGTCATGGGTGTCCAATGTACTGCAGGGATCAGCAGTTGGCTTGGCACATGCTGCTGGTCAGTGTTGTGAAATGCAGGAGGGGAGAGAAAGAAAAAAGTAAAACATCCCCTAAATACACACGACTCTCATTCTCCGTCTGCTCTTATTTTATATTTCTAGTGGAATTCTCTGAGTGATTTGCCTCTGGATTTTAGAAACTCTTGGCAGTTTTAGGAGAAATTACAAGTGGACTCTGATTAGAGTCAGCCTTTGTGTTCTTCCTGGTGAAGGGAGAAAAAGGGAAAGGAGGACAGTAGAAATCCTACCAGAAAATATTTGGGATGGGTAGGCATGGTTCAAAATGCAAAGGCAGGCTTTGATGCAACGATACCTGTGTTTGCAGTCTGCTTTTGCCTTCCTAGGTATTGAACAAACCCCTCTCCTCCACTGGAAACTTGAGAAAAACAAGACCTGAGATCAGGCTTATATTGGTGCAGTGTCAGTTGTGAGAAGGGAGTGGGATATTACAGCAGCCTTGTGTGCCCCATCTCATGTACTTTGCTGCTTCTAATATTGTAGAGCTCCTGCCACTGAGGCTGAAGTTTTGTATGTGATCATGTACTGAAAGACTGAGTCATAGTGTGCAGGTATATGGAGGTTAAAGCAGCTGCCCATGAAGCAGCATTTTGTGTGAGGTTTGAAAAACCATTTAAATTTTAGTTTTTGTTAATATGGCATTTTGTGCAGTCACAGACACTTGGCATAAAACATTAGTCACCTGTGTGATCCTAACGACCTCATGGGAATGGAAATAAGGGGATTCTGAAGAGTATGAACAATAAGCTGCCATTTTCCAGTGCCGTGGTGTTAGAAGAGACTTGACATCCCCATCAACCCATCCCTGATTTTGATATGTGAGAGTATTTTTTTTTCTGGTTTTGAGGAAGAATGATCAGAGCTAATCCTTGAAATAGTCTGTGGTGAAGCAATAAATATTTTATCTTCAGAGTTACCACTGAGCAAACCCTACTCCCCGCTAGAGCAAATTCCCATTGATTTCATAGGAGTTAGACCTGCATACAGATAAGAGCAGGGCTTGAGTAAGATTTGGTGTGACCTGGTGCTGATGTGCCTCTTCTCTAGCTCACAGTGCTTGTCAATTGTTATGCTATAATATAAAAAACTTGGATATATTTATTATTGAAGCCATTTTATCATTTTCAGTTCCTCCTATGTGGTAAAATCACATGAGACAAATTGAAAAGGAAAATGGACCTCCCAAACCAGAGAGCAGACTGTTACTTTCACCATTCACTGAGCAGCGCTTCCATAGGGTTGCTTCCCTCACAGCTGTCCTTGCAAAGGTGGGGAGGAGGTCCTTTCTTGAGCAGGTAGAATTCAGGGCTCTTCAAATTCTTTTGTCCAGGTCTGAGAGACCCATTGTAGGATCCGCTGTGGGAAACTGCATAGCTAAAGTACCTGAAAGTGTTTTTCATCTTAGACATGAAGCCTGAATTTTCTATGGATGGCTATAAAACTGGTGCCCTTTGCATTTAGAGGGCTTACATGTTGCTAAAGGATCTCAAGTGGAAACTGGACATGTACTGGAGAGCTTCTTTTCTCTTGCATGTAAACTTATATTTTGTAAGAAAACATGATTGCTTTGTTCCCATTTTGCTGCTGGAGATCCTGGGGAGGGTTCTCTGTGCTACCTGGTATATACAAGGGGTTTTGCAGAAGCCACAGCTTTACTGGGATACACCAAAGGGCATCAGCAAGTGGATCTTTGACAGGTCCATGCCAAAAGTTGCTGCTGGCTGTTTTTCAGCTGTCTGCTTTTATTGTAGTCTGTCTTGCTGACCTGTGAGCTATTACATGTCACAGCTCTTATGTGATGTGTGCAGTAGCTGCTTGTCCAGAGGGATTCTACTTTGTCTTTCTGGCTGGAACTATTTCTGTGCTGCTGTTGAGTTGGTGGGAGATGCTCTATCAGCCAAAGCCAGCGGGGAGGTCTCTGTGCACATTGTTACTTATTGTGTCTTGTGGGAAAAGTCCCTGGTTTAAGTAGGCACAAATTTTTCTGCAGAGGGACAGGAGAGAAAGAAGCCTTGGTGTGCCCAAAACTGCTCTGAAGGGTGTTTCTATGAGGGCAGCCTCCCAGAGATTTCTTCCCACAGAGCCTTAATACACAATGAAAAGTAACACTCCTGCCCTAGAAACAGACATATCTTTCCATGCTGTTTAATTTCAGTGAAGCTCAGGCAATACTATCAAGAGCTAACACTATTAATAATAATAACAATAATAAACCCTAGGATATATTAAAAAAAAAAAAAGTAAAAAAAGCAAAAAAAAAAGCAAAAAAAAAAAGCTGTTCTCTGAAAATTCAAGAAGAAAATCAAACTGCAATAGTTCTTTAATTGGATAATAGCTCAAAACAAGAGGGAAGAGTTGCTGTGGTCCCGGTTTGAGCTCTCCTTAATTCAAGGAGACTGTTACAAAGATTTTGATCACTTTGCAGGACTGGAGATGATTAATATGTGTTTTTCTTTCTTTTGTTTGAAAAGATCTGGTGTTCTGAGTCTTAAAGTCTGCTGAAGTGATTAATATCTGTATTTTTTAGTGGTAGTATATTAACTATCCTATACATTTTTCATCTTTTCTAATTTATCTTATTAGGAAAAATGGGCAAATAACAAATGTAAATATGCAATGCTACACTTAAATATAAGCTGTATGCTGCATTCAGTAATGAATGTTCTTGACTATAGTAATTAAGTACAATTCCGGTTCCAAACAGTTATTTACTTGTCAATATTAGTGAATCTATCTCATCTCAAACTGCAGGCAGTTTTCTGTTTACTATATAAACAATAATTGCCTGTTTAAGTATTTGCTAAAATACTGTTTAAGTCTAAAATCAAGATTGCAAGTGGATTTCAATAACCTAGTTAATTTGCTTTAATTTTGGAATCCTCTCTCTGCATGGGAAGAGAAATATGAAAAGTAATTTCATCTCCCTACAGTTGATTTAATTGTATGTACTTTTGATGGATTAAGTTTCCAGTTAATTGTAGGAAATGCAACAACAATATTAGAAAAAGAGGTTTAAAATAAGAG
Source organism: Eubucco bourcierii (assembly GCA_013396675.1). Lineage (NCBI taxonomy): Eukaryota > Metazoa > Chordata > Aves > Piciformes > Ramphastidae > Eubucco > Eubucco bourcierii. The sequence goes on along the minus strand of VWZE01014430.1, from coordinate 721,339 downwards.
AGTTGCTGGTTGCTTTGCATGTCATTTAAAAACACCAAAAACCCAAACCCGTTTAATGTTATTAATTTTACAAAGGTAATTTATAAATATTAGTTACATCTTCCCATTTTTTTACCCTCCTCCTCCCCCCCCCCAAAAAAGATGGTTTTAATCATACTTATTGATATTATCTATGTAATTATTTTTCATTATGCAAATATCTCTCTATTGCTGCGTAATAATAACGTGAGGGGAAACATCATTCAGTGTTTTAAAGCACATGCTTAAATAAATGCAGGAGACAATGGAAAAACCAGGAATAAACAACAGGCAAAGCTTTTTTGCAAAAGCAGGAGTAGCTTTATAGCTCTAATATTTAATAGTGAATATGCAGGTGATTTCAAACTGCGCTATGAAATAAGCAGTTTTATGTACATGGGCACTTCAAGATTTTAAAATAATGGGCTAATGATAGAGAGTAGCTTGTCTAAAGATAAATTTGGCACTGAATTAACATAGAATGGATTTGTAGTAAAAGAAAAATTCTTGTTTTATTCTGTGCCTATATGTAAAAGTTGTAAATAACTAGCTTCTCATTCACACCCGCTTGTTAATCCGTTCTGAAAGTGCCTCCTTCTAGGAAGAAGCAATACAAAATGTGGGAGGATTCTACAAAGTTTATTTAGGATGAAAATTTGCAGAGTATATCAGATAAAAAATAGGCATTAAAAAGGGAAAGGTTTCAAATGAAAGCTTCTTTTCTATTTGGAGTTTAAAAGATTGTGAAGAGAAATCTGATGCTTGGGACAGAATGACGGTGTTAGAGCTGAGTTTCCTGACTTGTTTTTAGTGTTGCTGGTTTAAAATAACGGAGGGAATAGTCTTTGTGTCAGAATAAAGTGCTCTAATTTCTAGCAGTGGATAACTTGAATTTATTGTTTCTTTTGTGTAGATAGTTAAATAAGAAAATGGAGAGAGCTTTGTGTGCTCTACAGGGATTCTAATGAATCCAGTAGGTTTCTAGCTTTAAAACAAAGTAAACGGTTATTCCTTTGGGTTAAGAAATATAAAGGTTGCCTGAAATAATTTATTTGGTGTATATTCTCTGTGGATTTTTCTTGTAAAAAGTTGTTTTGGTGCTTTATTGTTTTCTTGAAGAGATTTATACACGTAGGTAAAACCCCCCAAGCAAAAGTGTGGCTTCAGTTTTTATTGTAGCATCACTGGCTGCAGCTACAATTTCAGCCCTCAGCTTAAGTTTTTTTGGTTTTTGTTTTTTGTTTTTTTCTTCCCCAAAGTATGTGGTTTTCATTAAACCTGCAATTAGTATAATTAATAATTATTCACTAATTGCAACGCAGGTTAACAAACTTCCATATGTAAAAGTAAAGGGAGGGAAAAAAATGTCATTCATTCACACTGGGCTTTATAAGCCTATAAAACTCTTCAAAGGACTTCAAGATATCAAGCAATCTTTTATTCAGCTAAACCTACCCCCCACCTTCACTCTTATACACACTTAAATACGCAGTATGCTCACAGCTTGGAAAAAAGCAAGAAAAGCCTTAATGGATCACTGAGTTTAACCAAAGAGGTAGGTATGTATTCCATATAAATGGTTTCAAAACAATTTTTGTGTTAGTATTAATAATTTTCATCAAATGAAAACAAGGATCTTAATGCTATAGAAAGCAAAGCTTTCAACTGTGCACTTATTAACATAGCTTTTATTTCAAGCTCAAAACATCTAACACAATTACGTTGGAGCAACTGTGTAATTTGCTCCTTTACTACACAGGTACAGTCTTGTAGACAGAGGCTAATGAAGATTTAAGAGTAAAGTGGAGAGTTAAGGTGCAAATTTTGGTTGCCTTTACACCCATGAGTAATTAACCCATTTGAATAGATTACAAGGCAAATAACATGAAGAAAGGTATTCACATGCATAGGGTGCAATGTTCAGTTGTAGTTAGATGCTTCACAACTGATGTAATAAATCAAAGAATAGAATAATTATTTCTCAATTTACCATGTCATAGATATCTTGTCATCAGCCTGGTTATATGTACCTTCAAGAAGTGGTGAATGTTAAAGATCTGTTTAAACATATCAGTGAAACAAAGCTAACACAGCAGGAAATATTACTTTGTCTCTCTCTCTTTTTTTTTTTTTTTAAATATAAAATCACTTAAGAGGTTATTTGCTCCTATTAGAAACCAAATATTTTCCATCTGGAACAGAAGATTAGAATTTTATATCTAGGATATGAGCGTTTGTTCTTAAATGGTTGCACGTTTAAATAATTTAAAATATTTTGCTGTTGGGATATATGATTTTTTTAGGAGAAGCACTAGAATAGTCCTATATTTAGTCATGTGCTTTCTGAGCTCTGCATTTATCTAAAATGTTTATTTGCAGTTTAAAAATGGATTTTTTTTTTTTGGTAAAACATACACAAAACATTTATTATTTAGCTCAGATAAATGTGAAGGGAAGATTCAAACATCCTCAACACGCACTGCTTCTGCAACTGTTTGGAATTGCTTATTCAGGAATGTCACTTCAGTGATTTTTATTTGTGTTTAAGAGCATAACACTGAGCTAAAGCTGCATGTTACACTACACTAAAGACTGAAGCATTCCCTTAATAGCAAACTTCAAAATATAACTGAAGTAGTAACAAGTCAGGGGCAAATCACTGCTGCACAGTCTAACAGTGGCCACAGAAACACCATAGGCTTCAGTTTCATAATGCTGTCTTTTAAAATCTGTTATCTCTAGTTATCTTAAAATGTGAGTGCTATCTGGAAGACACAATTTAAAGTTTCTCAGGAGAGTATACTATTTCAATCAGATAGTTTTACAAAGTACACATTAACAAAAGTCCTTACAATGCCCTGTTATCTTTGTTCTTTTTTAAATGGGAGAGAAAATGCGGAGGATAATGACTTATGCTTGGGTGCATTTCAATGTATTTTGTATGTTTTATTGATAAACACACACATATCCATATATAAACACAGGCAGAGGTATGTGTTCACTTGTTTTTTTGTGAAACAAAAACTGTTAGAATTCCCTCACCACGATTTAGCAAGTTTATCCTACTTGTGCATTACTGACAAATATAAAATCCAGCTCAAACAGCAATAAAATGTTTAGGAGGGCTGAAGCAGCATGTTTTCCTGCTTTAATCTGTTTAAACAGGTAAGGATGGGAGAAAAAAAAAATTAATCTGAAGACCTCTCTGTACCTTCAGCTTCCCTGCTGACACCTGTCAACTTTTTAAAACAATTTTTTAAGCTGAGCTGGGGAAGCAGGGAAGAGAGTTGAGAGAAGCTCTCTTCAATTATAAATGATCACTGAGAGCTGTGGCATGATGGTCAAGCTTCTCCTAACTCTGAAGGGTGTTCTTCAGAGTTCAGAAATGTGTTCCAACACTCAGATATATTTGTGATGTACATGGGTTGGTGGGGAGTCCTATCCCTGTTCACATTGAAGCCTTTCCAAGTTGCTAACAAGTGATACCCCTACCTTAACTGATTCTACACACTACATTACACATTTAGGACCAGAATGTATATTTATTGCATCTACAGGAACCTTCTGTAGGGTCTAAATAGACAGCAACAGTTGTTTGTAATTTTATTTCCTGGTGTTCTGGGAAAAGTTTGCAGTCTGTGCGTGTTATGAACTTGAAACTTGACTCACAGGATAGAAAACGCCTAATAACTAGAAAAAAAGAAGTAATATGGTGAATTCATACAACATAGAAATGTGTGCTTTCTAAAAATGAACAAAATAAATGTAAATCTTCTGCTTGTCTGTTTTTCTGACCAGTGAAATGTTCTGTCTAAATAAGATTTCATCTGGGCTGAGTGGATCATGCAGGATAGTAAGAGACCTGTTATTTAACGACTACATTTTGCTTTGATTCTTAATTTGTGAATAGCAAAATATCTTTAGCTATTTGTTTTCAGTTATGAAAATACTTTGAATGCATCTCTTGCACAGAATTCTTTTCCTCACCTGAACTGCAGAGAATTAATTTAAAAATTAAGGATATTTTGAGTTAAAACATTAATCTGTTACTGATTTGTAGATGCAAACATTCGGGCAGTGAGAAAAACTCTGATTATCCATAATACTGTGTTTTTCAGTCCTCCTTTTTCAAGTTTTGTGATTCAGTTTCTCCTAATTTCTTTTATGAAGTAATTTTAATAGAAGAGGTCAGTCTGACAGAAGTATTTTACAAAATGATTTAAGTACATTTATGTGGCTGCATGGAGATGTCATAAAGGGCTGAATCTTCAAGCATTTTTCCTTCTGAAGAAATTAAGGCTGTATATGTGTGATTTTACTCTTCTGCCTGAGTTGAAATGTGTAGATACACAGGCACATATTTCAAGTGCTAGAAAATAAATCAATATAAAATAGCAATTACTTAAGGCATAGTCTTGGTGTGTATCTAGGCAGCATTTATCATCTGTGAGCCTTATCATAGCGAAATAGTAGTATTAGAAAGTAATTCAGACAACTGAACTTGTAAAGCTGACTTTTGAGTATAAAATAAGGGTTTGAGCCCTAAACTCATGTTTTCCAGTATAGAGTGCCAAATCTTCACCTCATATGCTCAGACAAAACAATTCTGGTTTAGCTGGCAAAACATTTACGCAAGATAAAGATGTAGCCTACATCAAAACCCTTATTCTGATTACTCAACAGCTTTTAACACTTAACACATTTCTATGTATGTACTGTAAAACTACTTGGGAGGAGATGTATGTTCATGTATCATATAACCCAAAACACCCTAGAAACTGATTAATCTGTTTTGTTAATCAAAGATTTCATCTTCACAGTGTAATGCAGCCAGATTAGTGAAGCTGTGATGATGGGACACATGATCATTTGCTAAGTAAAGTCACAATTAATGACAAATAAAATCAGATTCCCTTTGTGATTATTTCCAGCCAGCTGCATCCAAATATAAAGGAACAATCAAAGGGAGATACCCATTAATTATTAACTCAGAACTTCAGAAAGCGCTTCTTAAATCTCCATTGACATCATCCTGACAGGCTCCTAATCTCAGAAAGTTGTTGGTAAGAGTTGCATTAGACTCAGCATGTCACCAATTCTGCAACTTGAGATGCTCTGCAGCATAGACATGAACACATGGGACAAACTACCATCTCTTAAGATATCTGTGAGTAACATTTACAGCAGAACATGCTGGATAATTCCCTGCATAGCACTACCTCTGCTGTCAGCATAATAGAGTTGTCAACAGTCTAATTGCAAGATGCAATATGTAGGAGGGGTCATCCAAAAAAAGAAATCTCAGTGGAAAGTAACACAAATCAGCTGTCATTAATATAAAGCTGGACCAACCTTTGGCTAAACCATTTAAACCACCAGATTAATCCCTAGAATTATCTATATAGATTGGATCGAACTCAAAAGTTTGACTGCAGACAAAAGAAAAACTTCCAAATGAAGTCTATCATTTATGCCCACCAGACAATGCATTCAGTTAATGATCTGCAACTCACATAAGCCTGGAAATCAGTATTTTAAAAATTTAACTGTTGCATCTCTTTTTTGTGTTATACTTTGACCCTTATTTCCAGCTTTTGTTTCTTACACCATTTTTGTCAGAAAGTGAAAATTGTTCTTTTATAACAGAAGATTGCTCTGGTTTCTGCCTTTCCCTTTTTGCCAACTTCAAGTTTTAAATATCCACTTTAGTGTGAAAGTTAACTCGTAAAGATTGTGGCATCAGTAGAACCTAGATTTATTTCTTCTAAGGTCTTTTTAGCAAAAGGCACATGCTAAATCAAGCTGTTAAATTATTTTGAATGATTTTCTGCAATTTTATGCCACTGACTAAGTTAAAAACAACTGGTATTGGGAAGACAGTAATACTGCGAGTTAGGTTAGCTTTTATAGCAATGATCTATTATTATGTGTATTAAAATGAGATCATTCTAACTCTGCTGTTTCTTTTGTTTTAAAAAAAACCAAGCAAACTCAGACAAAGCTATCCAGCCCCTTTCTTCCCCCTGCTGAACAGGACAGGCAAGTAGTTTTTAGTCTTTCTCTTTAAAAAAAAAAAAAAAAGGAAAAAAGATACCAGCCATTCTTTCATCTTATAGGGAGATATTTCAACTTGGAATAATTACAAGACAGCAATAAGCAGCACTGAGAATGAATGACAAAATGCAACTCAATTTGATCTTTTAATGCAGTTTCTTGCCTCTCATCAGTGAATATTAACCCTTCTGACTGCTTCAGTGAAGATTCTTCCCCTTATTTCCCAGAGCATAATGAGCATGATGTATTATCAGAATCTTAACAGTTAATAAACATGAGTGAATGAAGAATGAGTTAAAGTATATATTTTTCATGTATTAACTCAAATCTCAAGATTGTATATTTCTTGTTGTGTATGATATAGGCCTTGCAAGGAGCCAGGCAACAGATCTATTAGAATAGCTACTTGCTGGTTGTTAAGGAAAGCAAAGTTAGTGGCTTATCTCAGTCAAAATAATTAGGTTTTCAAGTAAACTGGAATCAACATAATTTCCTCTTTTAAAAAATAGTTTCCTACCTTTGCTGGCCTGTTTCATCTGTTTCATAAAAGATGCAACTTTTACTGATGCTTCTGCTCATCTTATGTTTTCATCAGTGTGAAACCTAAAATGCTCTTTGCCTAAAGTGTAGGTTAATATAATAGCTACTTGAAGCAGGAAACCTCTGCAATGTGTCTATAGTTGTCTTTATTTGGGCCTGTGCAGCATTTTGTTTGTCCTCTAGCCTTTTACGGCAGCTGGACCCTGACCTTCAAGTTCTTAAAAAGAGGGAGGGGGGGAAAGTATTCTTTTCAGATTCCAAGTTCCTCCCTTTTTACCCTCCCACTGACACTGTCCCATTCAATCCTAGAGATAACTTTATTCATCTATACATCATTGTATCAAATTCAATAGGCAAACTGCTTCAACATGCTTCAGAACTGGACAGGGCAGTAATGTCTTCATTTTTTCTTAATGCAATGAGTTTCTTATCACAGTCCTTTCAAGCACAAAACAAACACTAACAAAAAAAAAAAATGATCTCCAAGTTTTTCCCACCCTGCTATTTCATCATGGGCTTATTTCTTTGTTTGATCTTTTAGTGGACAGCTACAGATCCAAAGCTGTAAAATTGATTACATACACCTCTGCCTAACATGAGTAAAAAAAAGGAAATTTTGGGGGGATCTTTTATAATTACATACTGTATTGAAAAGGTTTACTTTGGGCTTGTACGTGGAACTAATTTGTTCTTGAATTGACTATCACCCTTTAAAAAGGATATCAAAATGAAGTTGTATCTAGAAAAGCTGGTAGAAATGTCATGTCAACTGCAAATCTAGCTGATCACTAGCTGGAAGAGATGGATCCTCTTCCCCACTATGTCAGTGTGAATTTGATACACCTAATGTTACAAAACTCCCACTCTGTCATTAGCTACCAGGCTTGACTTAAAGCTAATAACACTAATTCCATGGCTGTTAGTAGAACTCTAACAGGAAGGAGTCCAGCTTTCCCTAGTTAGTCTGTTCTGGGTCTTGCTCACCTGCAGGTAGCTTTAAGGGGGAAGGAACTGAGTGCCTGTCCCAGGTGTTCATGATGTAACATGGTTTAATCTCACTAGCTGAGTTCCAAAATAATATGCCACAAACATACTGATAAAAGGGATAGATCACTATTTTAAGGAGTCAATTCAAAGGCTTTTTAGTGCCTCTCTATTATTGCATGAAATATGCAATATTAGGATACCCAAAGCAAGCCCATGTCTAATTGACATCTTTAGTTTTTTAAATGTAAAGTAAGGGCGTAGAAGAAAGAAAAAAAAAAGATTAAAATACAGAATGTCTGAAGTGCTTAAATGAGCTAATGGTACCAGATCATTTTAGATTCTGGGATAAAAAAGAAATCAATTAGAAAAACCCAAACCAACCCAAACTTACATCCCTGGCTGGGTGATTTCCACTACAGGCCCTACATGTTTATGTAGAGGGTATTGCGAACATTTGGAGGGATTTGGGAGTTTCAAAAGGAAGAAGTTTATACATTAGTGCTGCAAGTTGCAAAACACTGTTGATATTCAAATGTTTATTGTGTAAAATCTGGGATAAGCTTCAGCATGAGAGCTCCTTTAAGTGCCTACAACTATTGCTAATTCCCCTCAGCATTGAGGCTTGCACAAAGGCCTTAATCCAATTCCAGGTTTTTTTTTTTTTTTTTTTTTTTTTTTCAGAAAGCCTATGCTATTTTCTCTCACATAAACTAACAACACTATCCCATCACACTGCAGAATGGGTCAAAGAAAAAGGGCTCTGTGTTTATACTTCACCAACACTTTGTGTTTCTTGGCCAAGTATAGCAAGAAACTTTAAGTGGGTCCCCCAGGCCCCGCGCCATCTTTAGAAAGAAAAATAAGCCTTCAGAGATTGAAAACAGACTATATTAGGCACTAAAAAACCTATGAAATGTCAACTATTCTTTCAATCACTATCCCTGAAAAGAAATCAATCACTCAAGCTTCATTCTTTCATTTCTGATTTAAATTATGAAACGGAAGAACCACTTTGACACAATAGTGTGTTCTACCTTGCATATAACAACATCCTTGGAGATACTCTTTTAAGAGCATCCTCAGATACTAATTTTTTTTTGGTGCATATTTTACTCTACTACCACATGAATACCTACTCATAAAAACTGTTTAAAGCAGTAAGTTCCATCAGGGAAAATAAAATTTGTAAAGCCTCTAGACTTATTTTTATAAAGTGCAAAAGAAACGGTCTTGATTTTTGAAGTGATCTGTCTTGTAGAGGAGATCCCAGCCCAGCTCTATGTGGTCAGGTATTCTCTGTACATAATCCTACATTTATTTCTGACAATCCCAGTGGTGTTGTCAAGGTTTAAACAACAACCAAGACTGAGCTGCTTTGAGGACTGACCTTCCACTAGCAGGAGAGGAGAAGCTGCTCTGGTTCTCATCTGATCATCTACAAAACTAACAATAAAAATTCTGCTAGAACTGCTGGGGATGCTAAAATGTTAATGCAAACCAGCCTTTTGTAACCCTTTTTTTTTTTTTTTTTTCAGTTCCAGTCAAGAATTAAAACACTTTTTATCATCAGGCCCTCTTAATTTTCACCATGGGAATGCAACTGATGTCCTGGAGCACTAGTTGTGCTGATTTAGTAGACAGTGTTGATTATAAACTCCTGACTAAGCTTATAGTTATCTTGCCCCAGAAGGAGTTGGAGAGTTCAGCCTGGAAGGGACTCACTTGCTGAAGTTGATAAGCTGGAAGTTATTCTCCCTTCACACTGACTTTGCTCGTGAACATGTGTATTAGTGGCTGAGCCAAAACTTTGTATGTTTTGGTTTGGGTTTTTATTTTGGTCCTCTCTGATTACATTCGTAGACCAATTGCAGGACTGACTGTGGTATGCTTAGATGAGGTTTGAACACTGTGTCATGGATCATAGGAAATAAGTTATTTTTTTTTCCTGTGGTTTTTGCTTCCTTGAAGAGTTTTCCCCCTTGTCCCCCCCAACCTCTTTTAGGCTATGGTGCCCACATGAGTCGCTCAAGAGCAAAGGGAAAGGACCTGCTGCCCCTCATGGCCTTGCACTGCCATCTAGAGCTAAGTGCTCTCAGCTCCCTCAGGGCTGTTAGAAGCAGAACAGCACAAAATTCCCACAGAGGCGATGATCAGAGAAGGTTCACGTTCTGCTTAGGGAGGAGACTGTTTTGGAGGACTTCAGTATACACTCAGGCTGCTCACAAACTTAAACCAACTTAATCCACCGCTTTATCAGAAATGCACATTTTGGTGATGGAGAGTGATGATGGCTTCTTTGAGATGCTGTTTCTTATTAAATACTGAAGAACCATGTTTTCCTGGTTTTGAGGCTAGATTATTTCCTACAGTGGTGTTTCTGAAGTGCTTCACATGTTTACCTGGGCACTTCTCCACTGAGAAGCTTTTGGCCTTTTGAATCACTTTATACCTGTTACCACACATGGATTAGATGAGTGCTGAAATCACATTTATATATATATATATATAAATGGTTTGAGAAGGCTGTAGCTCAGCTCAAATAAGTTTTTGTGTTGGGGTCAAAATTATTCCACAAGCATAGCAAACACAAGGCTTAAATGTCACTCAGGTCTTGTGTAATTTGCTTGGAGCTTTAGTCAGGTCCTTCTAATTTGGCTGTGCCCTGCAGAACTAAATTAAACAGGTAAAATTTGTGTCCATCGGAACTTGTCCCTAAAGGGCAACTTCCTTGAGCATCCTCTTTATTTTTTACACAGCATAAAATAAAACACCTGTGAAAAAATCCTAGTGTGCTCCTGTGAAGGACATACATAAAAAGCAAACCCCCAAACACTTCAGAATAGGCAACAAAATTATTCCTGAGATTTTTTTTGTTTTGTTACACTATAGAAGTGAAACTGAATACATACATTTTCTATATATAAGCAGATCTTGCCCCAGGAATTAGAGAATCTGGGATTTTTTATTTATTTATTTATTTTTTTAAAAAAATAGGATCATCAAAAGACTAAATCTTTCTGGTGAGAGATTAATTTCTTCTGCATTGTGCTGCATTGTGGAGAATTTATAAGAGTTGATATTTTAGCTGACTGACAAGTCTCTCGATGTATTTAACAACTTTAATTATACTTGTCATTTCAAAATGAGTGGAAAAAATGTACAAAACCAACAGAAATATGTCACTTGGTTATTAGTTACAGTAAAATCTCTCTTTTATCTCTCTTCTCTCGGGTGGAAACCATCCTTTCTATTAAATAGGGAACCAGTTCAAAAACTTGAGACCCATCACTGTCTTCAGGGTACTTAATTACTCCTCTGCCTTTTGGATTGTCTCTGTGTTAGATGGCTTCTGAGTTTTAAGATTTCCTCCTTGCCTTGCTGTCAGCATGTAGCATCTTCTCCTTTGTCATGTCATACAATTCAGATCTCTGATTGTCTTGTTTTGGTGCCACACTTGCTCGGCAAATGCAGTCCTGCTTTGAGGTGAAATGTGCCTTGTCATTGTGAGGAAAGGAAGGGAGGAATGAACGGTGGGGCTGGCAGCAAGGATACAAACTTGAGGAAGTGTGCAGGAATTGATGGGTGGGTTAGCCAGCAAATGAACTACAAGCCCCACTAGAACTTGTTAAAGTGAACACGCAGCTGTTTTGTACATTAACTTTCTTTAAAGGCTGCATTTTCCTTTCCCCTCTATTTGTGCCCTAGTCTTCCTTGCGTGTGCAAGTTCTTCTATCTTCACTCCTCTACTTCACTTAAAGGTTTCTGTGAAATGTAGATGTCTTAAAGGGTTTCCTTTTGGCTTGGCATGGTGCTTGGAGGTTCCTTCTGTGAGCACTGAAGGTTTGGATCTAGTATCAAAGGGTTTAAAGCTAATGACTTTAAGTATGGTTGAATTTTATTGCTCCTCTGGTGGGCTAAAACCTTCAGCAACTCTTTGACCTTTTCCCAGTCAATCCAATTCCATCTAATACTCTGTGACTAATATGGTGGATATTTAATCTACTTTGCTGCTGAAATTACTTTTAGAGCCATTTTTTCCCTAAATCTTCCTCTTTAGAGAAATTGCTGATCGTAAGCTCTAAATATGTTTCCCACTACAACATAGGTTTTTAAAGAAAAAGCTTTTCTTTCAGTAAAAGAAAATTAAAAGATGTAATTTCTTTTTATAACATAAATGAAATGGGGTGATATAATTACATTCTGAAAGTAAAAGCCAGGTTAAAATGAAAAATTGGCAGAAACATCTCTGATTATGCTGTTAATGTAGATATCATGATGAACAGCCACATCTTAGCCAAATATTTCCTGTAATATAGTTAAACTTTGAGAAGAAAATGAAAAGTAGTATTTCCACCCTCTAAGTAGTGCTTACTGAGTTAACATTTGGAACACAGAGCCTGTCCTATATGGTGTACCAAGAAGATCGATTGAGTTTTTTGTATTCAACATATTTTTACCTGAAAAAGTGACTGAAGCAGACAGTTGAGGCCATCATTACAAATTTGCCATAGTACTTGAGATATTTGGCTCTTTTTCCCTGTTTTCATCTCTTAAGATGCCAAATTTGCAAGATTTCTGTAGTCTGCAAACATGAGTGTAAGGGATTTGCTTGTCTGATTTATGTGAGGACCCACTGAATTGGGTGATGGATAATTTCTACACCCACAGTCCTGTGCCTTTATGACATAGTCATGGGCATAGGCACATGGAATTCAAAGGACTGAGTATTTTGAAAGTAATGGAATTATTTATACACCTAAAATTAAGTGGCAAGTTTTTGCAGGATTATAGCATTAACCTTTTCCCATATATAACATCTTTAAGTAAGTGCATCATCTAGTATTATACCAGGTGAAGAGATAGGTTTTGTCTCAATTTTGTCTGAATCCAAAGCAAGCTGATAGAATAGCAGGGGTGATATGAAAAGAGATTCCTGGTTCTAGGCTATCTATCAAGCAAGTTGTGCTAGCTAGACCTGTGACATCTGAAGCTTCCAGTGCAAAGAGAATAGAAAGAAAAATCTGAATTCTCTTGCTTGTTCACAACACCAAGAATATTATTGGTGCAATAGCATAAGGATAAATTGAGAACAAATCTAACTTTTGGAAAGGCAGCTCTCAAATGAACCTGAGAATAAAAGCAGTGAGAGAAATAGAGAGGAGATAAATGCCCAAGCCAGGTAGTTTTAGCTTATTTTTAGGTTAACCTGTGAAAAGGATTGTGTGGTCTGCAGGAGCTGGAAACTAACTTGGTGATCAAGCTCAGTTTCTCCAACTTCCTAAAAAATTACATTAAGGGGTGAGATGCATTAAAATCACAGCAATGGGAAGAATTATAGTCTGTTACTCTTGCACATAAGCGAAGGACTTCAGTCTTCCAAGCTGTCCATATGGTAAATTTCACATACACTAAAATTAAGAGAGTGGTGAGATGACCCAACCCACATGCAATAAACATCCGTCCCACTTGGGATGGAAGTGTCTGTTGAAAGAGTTGGCGGAGAACCTGGAGCATTCTGTGATTCAGCCTCTCTTAAATAGGGACCCTGGCTCTCAGAAGCAGGAGGCAGGCTTGAGATGTGTTTAGAACATATTCTGTATTGAGAATACCTGGGCTCTGATCCGAGATGTGTAGATTTCCTTGAGGAAAAAACTCCAGAAGCAGCATTTAGCTGCTGCATGTATACTGGTTGCTAGTGGAGAGCTTGAAGCTGTTAACACAGTCTTAAAGCACAGGCCAAGACATAGTGGTTGCCTTTGAGATTAAAACCATGAGATTGTGTGCATCTTACCAGAGCTTGTGTGTATCTTTACCTACCTCTAAAACTATAGTTGAGTTCAGTCTGTAAAATGAGACTAAAAATACCTTTTTGGCTGATACTTTGGCATTCTAAGAGTTCAGTTCTTCAGAGGTGTGGTAGAAGTTCAGGGTTACTTTTTCAGCTTTTTTGCATGTGGTTGATGCATATAAAAATGCAAAAATACGTAGGTATGGTGACACCCCTCCCCTGGCTGTCTGAACTGTATAGAACTGTAACTGATAGAACACAAATGATGTATTAAATTTCTTGAACACATGGATAAAATAAGCCAATGTGAAAACCAACCATGTGCAGTTAATTTATAGACAAATATATTTGGAGCAGGTACAAACAAAGGTGTAAAGTACTATGTTTTAACAGATTTTCATGCCATATGCATTTGCTTTTGCTGCCTGGAGAAAAAAAAAATGAACTAGATATCTTTAACAAAAATTGTTGTTAAAATACCTTTTGAAAATGATATTTTTAATTATAGGAGCGCTGCTCTTCATGGCTTATTAGTGTGTTTAACTTTTTAAGAGTCTTTTAAATATGTTACTTGTTGCCATTTCGTTTCATTTGAAAAAGTAAATTCAGAACAAAACCCTCTCTGAACCTTGACATTGTCGTATTTATTGCATATCTTTGGAAATGACTTAATTTTAGCAATTCACATGAAAACAGTGGTCAGATCTTGTCATTTCAAATGAAGTCTGACAGCTCAGAAGTTAAACCAGTTTAGCTTGTTTTAACAGCTACACTTCAGTGATTCTGGGTTATTAAACTCTTTGGGAAACCTTCCACACTTTATTAGGAAAAGGAAATTTATATAGTGGAAAGAAGAAAAACATATGTAATTGCCAACATATACACAGTGCCTCTGGTAATAACACCAGTTTCTGTAGATTGCTAGCATCTAGTACAAACCTGAACGTAGATATCCTTTCCTTGTGTGAAGGAAAGACACACTGGGATGATGAACAGCTTCCTCCCAAACTATCATCAAGGCAAACATGGAAGACTACTTAGTAACTTGTTTAGAAAGCTAACTTCAAGAAAGTGAATTGCCTATTTACAGCATGCTCACTGGTTAGCATAAGGCAAATATCCTTGCCCTGAAGGCTGGAAAAATATTTAAATGTGACAATAACTGCTAATATTGGTTGGTAGAAGATGACTAGGAACATATTGTGGTGTGCTTCACAGTCTAGGGTTTCAATAAGCATTCCAAAAGATGCTTATTTGGCCTTCAATTGCCCCTCATGAGTTACTACTCTTTAATGTGGAGCAGTGACTTGGATGTTGAGTTACATGTGGTGAAGCTTGCTGTAATGGTGTAAGGTGCTGCTGTCCACCTAGTTCTACCAGAAGTTACTGACTGTCTAGGAGTCAGAGGACTGCAGTGAAAATCTGATAATTAACTGATTTAGCCCCAAATTCCCTGCTTGCTTGAAAGTCACCTTCATTGACATAAATAGCAGAAATAGTAGGCTCAGTGAAAAGCAGTGTGGATGGACAGGTTTTCTAGATCAGGCTCTGGGCAGTCTTATCTAGTAGAGGATACCCTGGCTTACTGCAAAGGGAGTTGACTAGACAACCTTCAGAGGTCCCTTCCATCCCAGACCACTCAATGATTTTCTTCTGCCTTTTTGGGGCAGCTCTGGCAGAGCTTCCAGAATGACCACAGCTGGATTCACTAGGTCTGTCAACACCTTCACACTATGAACTGGAAACTAAGTGTGTTCATAGGCTAAGCATGATCAGAAAACTCAAGGTCATGCAAGACCTCTATTGCACTGCACCAAATAATGTTTACTCTCCTGCTCAATCAAGATAATCTATGAACTAAATGACAGTAAGTTCCACTAAAAAGTCCCTTAGAAAAACAGGAGTGTGTGCGTGAGCATATGCTTTGAAAACTTTGTTGGATGATACATTTTCTTTCTTTCTTTGATCTATCAGAGATAAATGGAATGCATTAGTGCTATTTAACTTTGCCCTAACTGTTGAAAATGGGAAAAAAGATGACTGTGGTGTTTATGTTCAGAATCCTACTGCCACTGTGGTTTTTGGTTTTTGTTTTTTTTCTTTGAGGGAGAAGAACAAACCTCTTCTTTGCTGCCGTGGTCATTATGGTTTATTTTCAACAAAATACTATTGAATACTCACTACTGGAAACTTTTTGTAGAGGTGGGCAGAGTGAGCCTGATTGCAACAGCTCATTCTGAGCAGTTCATGTATAGGCTAATTATCAGGACAGGGGAGAAGAAAGGCTCTTGTGCTTAGGTGTCAAGGGCTAGTGCTGTTGCAAAAACTGGTTGGAAAACCACATCATGATGATGAGTGTGGTTTTACTACTAGGCAGATGCTGAGAATATAATGTAATCAAAGTGTGAATGAATGCAGATAAGTTTTGGGGGTTAGACTGATGGAGACAACTAATCTTTTGAAATCCCTGGTTAGAAAAAGGAGAGGTAGGAGGCTGGACAATCCCAAGCACAAATACAGACTGGGTGGTGAATGGTTGAGAGTAGCCCTGAGGAAAAGGACCTGAGTGTCTGGGTTGATGAAAAGCTCAACCTGAGCCTGCAGTGTGAGTGTAGCCCAGACAGCAACCAAGTCCTGGGCTGCAGCAAGGGCAGTGTGGGCAGCAGGGCAATGGAGCAGATTCTGCCCCTTTGTTCTGCTCTCCTCAGACCCCACCTGGAGTCCTGTGTGCAGTTCTGGAGCCCCCAGCACAGGAAGGACATGGAACTGTTGGAGCGAGTCCAGAGGAATGCTACAAAAATGATCAGAGGGCTGCAGTAGCTCTGCTGTGAGGACAGGCTGAGAGAGTTGGGATTCTGCAGCCTGGAGAAGAGAAGGCTTCCAGGAGACCTTAGAATAGCCTTCCAGGATCTGAAGGGGGCCTACAGGAAGGATGAGGAGGGACTATTTACAAGGTCTTGCAATGACAGGACAAGGGGCTATGGGTTTAAACTGGCAGAGGGAAGATTTAGACTGGATGTCAGGAGGAAGTTCTTTACAGTGAGAGTGGTGAGACACTGGCACAGGTTGCCCAGGGAGGTAGTGGCTGCTCCCTCCCTGGAGGCATTCAAGGTCAGGTTGGATGAGGCCTTGAATGACCTGTTCTAGTGGGAGGTGTCCCTGCCTATGGCAGGGGGTTGGGACTGGATGATCTTTAAGGTCCCTTCCTTAACCATTCTATGATTCTATGATTCTAGCACATAACTTGTGAAAATCTGTGGAGTGGTACAAAGATACCAGTAGAGTTCGACATCCATTGTGGAATGGTGTTTGCTTTGTAGACGGTAAGGTGCTAAGATTATACTGTATTAATTCGGAGTAAAGAAAAGATAAGCCTTTGGAAAAGACTGTCCTGTAGTGTGTCCTACAAAAAGAGGCAAATGAAGCAGCCAGAATGTTCATTGCATATATATCAAAATACACGTACGTTCTTTCAGTTTAGGGTCACAAGCTACCTGGGACTAGAGGGCAGAAATGATATTTACTCCTTTTGGGGAGTAAAAATAAAGATACTGCACACCAATGGGAAGTTTAAAGGCAGATTCGATTTACTGGTGCATATATACAAAAGGCAACCAGGTGGAATGAATACATTAACAAACCAGGCCAAGTCTATTGGACTAAAACCTTGTAGAATCCTCTACCCCTTCCACACTCAGCAGGTCTGAGCGTAGGCCAAAACTGCCCTCCTCAACTCAGGCCTACAAGGCTTCAGCAGGCCTCATGGTGCGGCTGAAAATTCCCTGCCGGCTTGGAGCCATCTCCTACACACAGAGCTTGAGGTAAGCAGGGAGAAGAGCTCTGCCCAGAGAGAGAAGTGAAAGGAGGGGAAGAGAGCAAGATCAGCCAGGCACTGCCTTGTAAGCTATGACACTGGAAAGCAGAACAGAATAACAATGTTACAGTATCCTGGGACCAACAGCTCCGTCCCCTGTTTTTGCAGAACTTTGTGGTCTTCATGAGGAAACCTACCCCCACCCCAAGAAGTGAGTGT
The DNA here is from genome assembly GCA_013396675.1 of Eubucco bourcierii. Classification (NCBI taxonomy): domain Eukaryota; kingdom Metazoa; phylum Chordata; class Aves; order Piciformes; family Ramphastidae; genus Eubucco; species Eubucco bourcierii. The sequence continues at coordinate 703,919 of VWZE01014430.1, read as the reverse complement.
GTTTATTTATGTCTACCTATATATCCCTCTCTCTGTGTCTATCTATCTGTACTGCATCTCTCTCTCTGTATACATATATATATGTGTGTATACATATATATGTGTGTGTATATATATATATGTGTACATATATATATATATATGTAGGTTGTGGTTGCTCCCTCCCTGGAGGTGTTCAAGGCCAGGTTGGACGAGGCCTTGAGTAACCTGTACTAGTGGGAGGTGTCCCTGCCTGTGGCAGGGAGTTGGAACTAGATGATCCTTGAGGTCCCTTCCAACCTTTACCATTCTATGATTCTATATATATGGAAATGAAACGAAATAGTGAAGCTGTGTTTGGCCTGAGAAACATTTTTACAAGTCCTGTGTTTGGTTTTAAAATACGAGTGACCATATTTGTGAAAATATCATCAATCAATTCTACTCTTTGGCAGCGAAGGAGACAATTTTCAAACTTTAAAAGATGACTTCTGGAGGTTTGCATTTATGGGAATTTCTCTTCAGAGCAATTTAAAATGAGTAGAAAAATTAATATAATTAGACTCACAGTATACTTCCAGGTTTACCATAGACCTTTTGTTTAGAAAAGTAGGTTGACACAGATTTAATCTTCTCAGTTTTCAGATGTAGGAATATTTCTATCATGGAAGATATGACTTGGTTTGCTTCTCCATTTGTGCATCCCACAAGGATTTGGATGGCATCTTTATTAAGAAATTAGTGATTTTCTAATCTTTGTGGATTATTCCTTCTTTTGACTAAGAGTGAAGTGGTAAAATTGTGTATGGAAGTTGTGTTATTTGTTTCTATGTAAGTATTATTCTCTGGGACTAGCTGGAATGTGCTGTTCCCAAACTGAAACAAGTGCCTTAGATATGTTTGTCTCTATGGATTTTGGCATCTATAGGTCTATGTGTGTAACAATACTCATGTGGAATCAGTGTGCCATTGGATAAAGTATGTTTTAGAAGGATATATTCATCCTATGGATTTGCACTTTGAACATGTGAATATGAGCTGGGAAGCAAACTCAAATTTCAAAGTTAAGTGTATTTGATTTATATATATTTAATTTGATTTATATATATAGATATAATATATATAGATATAGATATAGATATAGATATCTATAGATATCTATATATATCTATATATATCTATAGATCTATTTTCAATAGAAAATATGTGAGATATCTGTCATTCAAACTCAAGGTGTTTTTTTTTTTTTTTTTTTTTTTTTTTTTTTTTTTTGTTGTTTTGAGTTTTTAATGAATGAACCATCAGGCTTGTAATGATGGTGAGGGTCAAAACTTTGAAAGAATTCATACAAGTCAGTGGGAAGTGCTGATCCCTTCCAACACAGAAGTCAGTGAACTAGATAAAAACACAGGGCTACCATCAAGGCATGAGAACAGCATGTAATGTAAGCCCAGAATTGAACTATGCTAGTCCGATCAAATGGCCACTGTAACCAGTACAGATATCCATTGACTGCTAGGTACTGAATCAGGGTCTGTAATTCTGATTTTTCTTGCTGGTTTGTGCTGTTTATTTTACCAGGTTGCTGCCAGAGTGACCCTGAGAATGATTTAAATTATAAGTTGTTACACTTCTGACTTTCTCTTATTTTGATTCTGAGCGAGATAAGGAAATCTTGAAGGCTTAACTCACAAATCAGTCATAAGCAAGGAGACAAGAAATACACCAAATAGTTTTCTCTACCCAAAATAGGCAAAGACAGAATACTTTTATGAATCAAAGGCATGATAAAATAAGATGTTTCCTCAGGAGCCAGAATCTGTTCTCCTTTATAGAGATGTAATGAGAATTGGCATGTGGACCATTTTGGATTCATACCTGTATGAATGCTATAATTGTGCTGAATTCAACTTTTTGTTGCTTTTTTGAACATATTCTGTCATTTTTCACTAAGGCAGACATGATGGGTGCCAGTTAGCCCTTGTGTGAGAGTCTGTGATAGATTCCAAGTGATCGATACCCATTGCTGGGCAATATTGAGATAAATGTTGATATTCAATAATATCCTTCCTCAGAGTTATATATGTGGAATTTGTCTTCTTGCTTTGTAGATCCATGAAGGACTGCAGCATGTTGTATGTGATAAGCAACACTGAATATGCATGATCTCTGTATGGGAGACTCTGGTCTACACAGTAGTAGTAGTACATGTAATAACTCAAACTGAAACAGGCAGACTACATTTCAAGTCTGTTGGAGGCCCTCCACAATCTGGGCAATCTGTTAAAAACTGTACATAATGAATGTTGTCCCTCTTTGAAGCTGAATGCTTAAAACTCATTTTCACTCTCTGTTCTCTCAAACTGAGGTTGTCAAGCTGGTGCCAAGTAAGACAAGTTTATAATATATATTATGTACCTTGGAAGTTGGTGGATGCTAGTTCCACTCAATTTAACTGTGTTGCTTTTGAGGACAATTTGTTCTGACCTAGAGTGTGAAGGCTGTATATGAATCAGCTGTTTTGAATATGTCACCAAAAGATACTATGAGAATAATTTTCTGAGTTGCTTCAGGCAACTCTGGAGTGGAGGATGGGAGAACATGATTATGTAGAACCAGTTAACGAGAACATGGGTTCACCTGCTGGCTGATTTCCTTTCTCCAACTCAGATGAAGAAGAAATAACTTCTATCCAGATTACTTGGCTTGTATCCAAAAGAACTGGGATTGATTCTTGTGGAGGATTTAACCCTTCTACAAGACTTTGGACTGGTCACCTATTTTTTTTTCTCTCTCTTTTTCTGATGTGTAAAATGGAGATAACTGCAATGATCTATTAATAAGTTATTGAAAGTATTTGAGCTACAGGCTGAACAAACCACAGTGAGATCATCATACTGAACAACACATTTGAGAAGGCTGTTTGTTTGAAAGATGCACTGATTTGCTGTTCAGGTGTAATTTTGCCTATCCTTGTGCATCTAGCACTTAATTTTAACTGCACAACTTACCTGTGTATTGATAAAAACCCTCAACTGCATGTGCCTATGCAAGTCATATGGCATTCTTGTCTCTGATTGGATAAGCTAACTATTACATTTAAAAGAAAGATGTTCTAATTTTCCTGGAAGAAGTAGAAGTTTAAGAGAACTTTTATGCAGTTCTTTCTGGGTGGATTTTCTAGAATTACTCATCAGTTAATGAATGAGGCAGAAATAATTTAATTTCTTTTGTACAAAGCCATTCTATATCATTTTATTTGACAGCTGTAAGGTTGGATACTACTTTGATTTATCTGAAAGCTTAGGAGCTCTGGTAAGATATTTAAATACTTATTCAGAGTATGGAACAGAGAACTGTGCTGGCAGGTAAGGAGGTGAGCCCATGTTCTATATTGATTTGGGTGGGGGGGATGTTTTACAAATGAATAAGTTATTTGTATGAGGATCGTGTCATAGCGAACATAATGATTAGATTGAAATGGAAGATCTAGCTGTGAAGTGCTTGGTATATCCTGCTATTAGACCACACATCAAATCCATCAAAAAGAAAGAAAACAAAAAGTCCTTAGTTGTGTTTTGTGACCTTTTGGGTATAATTAGGCATTGTTCGAGTCACCTGCATGGCGTTACAAGGAGGTATGTGGCAGAGGATATAGATACCAACCACTCTGGCTGGTCATGAATAGTTATGGAAATTCTGATTGTACTACAGTTTTCTGCTACATATCCTCTAAGGTGTAACAAAAAGAAATCTGCCATTATAATGAAGGTTTCTGGTGTATAGAGTAAGATGATATAGTCAAGCATAGGTCATCTATAGCCCTTAGTATCAGCTGTAGCATACATGCCATTATATCATAATACCATTTTATCCCTCATGATCTTTGATCAGTGCTAATGATCAAAGTTTGCACAGCAGCCAAGAGAATCGTGAGACAGTAGATATTTATAGCTTATGGCCAATTCTGATTACTCTATAGCAGCTTTCCCAGTGTTCTGTAGTTTGATTGATGTCATTGGCACGCTTCAGCATTCAGAATATATCAAATAAATTTGCTATGCTTTGAACATGAAAGGGAAGTAAAACACTGATAATTTAAGAAACCAGAAAAGTGGAGGAGATGAGATACACATTGCTGCATGTCCTTTGGCAACTAACGCTGTACAGCGCTTAGCAATACAGTGCATGCATGCAAATTGCTGAGCATCCTCTTTAATGCAAGGCTTTGCTTCCACTGTAAGAGTGTTGCTATTCAAAGGGGCTGATAAATGAAATCTGAACTGCATATGCTGCAATGGAGAGGAGGACAGGAGCAAGAGACAGCTGTTTGAGGTGACTGCTTTACAAGCAGAAGCCTTTCAGTTCCATCAATCAGACAATGTGAAAGCCCCAAATCCAAAGACACCAGCATCCCACCCCCTTTGATCCTGATCCTAATAGTGTGCCAGTCACTGATGGAAATGCATTACAAAGTGTGAATGGTCCATTTTCTTCCTTCCTTTTCTGAGAGTCTGTATTTATCAGATTTAACCAGCTAATGATTCTATTCTTTCTTCTGCGTGCCATGAGGAATCTCACTGCAGAGGTGACAGTTGTTTATAGCGGGTGGGCAGTTAAAGCACAAGTGAGCTGCAGGAACTGTTTTGCAGGGCTGAGTCCTGCAAAGGGTTAAGCGTTGACTCCAAAATTGATAGCAAAGTTATATATAATGTTTTCCTTATCCAGATAGTATTTGGTTGAGACCTGTGAGGCTATGCTATGGATATACAAATAGCATATTGATTGTAGTTCTGGTAGCTTCGTGCTGAGGTTGAAACTCTGGCTTTAGGAAACGTGTTCTGTGCCTATCCCTTTGTGTCTCTATCAGTACCCTCTGCCAACAAGAAGCCCAAGATTGCCTACTAAATGACATTTCCTTACTTGTGAGTCTGTAAGACTAGCTGTACCGTATTGTTGAGTTCATGTGGCACCTTGTCTGCTCAAATACATCAGTCATGTCACCACATACGAAATACCTGTGAAGATGCCTAGGTGGACAGGCTGTGAAGGGAGGGTGACCCTTTGCCACACCAAAGGGTTATCAGAAGGTTCTCTGAGTGGTATAAGCTGTGGCTTAGGTCCCTTAGATTTTTGTGGCTTAAGTTTCTCATCTTCAAAACAGGTATTACAAAATATTCCTTTGTCATACCTATGTAAGCTTTCTTGGATATCTGTATATAGTCAGTATCTATCCCAACAGCTTGGATTCCAAGGCCTACAATGACAAAAATAATGCTTCTGTGTGGTGAAGAGCTTGTGAGACCTGTCCCTCTGTGCAAGTCACTGTCTCATTTTCCCCATAGTGTGCTATCTTATAATCAGGCTTTCTTACTGGTTTGTAAATGTGAACAGTTGCAGGATAATAAAGAAATGAGCACCACACTTGGGTGTTCTTTTCCTTTTTTTCTTCTTTAAAAGCAATTTTTCATGGCAGTGGCTACGATAACAATAGAGTTAAACTATGTCATTAATTTCCATAGATGGTAGATGGAGAATGTTAAATTCTAGGCACCTGAGTGGATCATCAAGTTCTTCTACCACATAATGACTCTAAATAATCATATTCATCATAATTAGTACCATTAATAATGTTAAAAATAAACACTTGTACCTCAGACCATTAGTAATAGTAATCTTGTCTTTGTCCATGAAAATTACTAGACCCAGTTATTTTTCACAGTAGGGTACAGATATGAGATATATAATTAAAAGATCAATTACATCTTTGATAGAGCTTTGATTATAATTATTATTGCTATTGGCTTCATTATTATACTTTCAATATGTTACTTTGTATGTATTGTGTTTAATAAAGTGTTAAAAAGTGGCTTTGGGTTTCTGAGATCAATATGTATTAGAAAGAAAAATGTAGATGAATCCAGAGGTAGGGAAGAAATGGGATTCAAACTGTGGTTAAATGAATTTCTGTCACTCAACTCTGTACTAAGAGGTGACACAAAGCTGACACAAAGCTAATCCTAGTCATAAATCCCCAAAATAGAATTTAAGTGATACTTAGGTGATGTTTAATGGTTATTTTTACCTGAGTAGATTAAATGAAAAGAATAGTAGTTAGATGAATGGGAAAGATGAACTTGAGAAGAGAACAGTACATCCTAGAGTTTTTTACTCTTTCAGGTACATTTTTTTTTTTTTCTGTTAACCTAAACAGGAGCTTTTAATGTGCATAGGGGTAGGTAGTGATTTTGCATGCTGAACTGGATTAATATAAGCAAGAGGTAGGTGTAATTTGAGGCTCCATAACTGTGACACAGCACATGTTATTAAAAGTGATGGTGCATTTCAGATTGAAAAATCTTTTGTCAGGAGTTTATTTTCATGTTTTCATGGTGGTTAATTGCTCATTTCCCCCTTACCTCTCTGTAATGGAGTGTTTCAGGACAAAGTTCGTTACCATTATTTGAAAAGTGTCACAATTTTTAGTGTAAGAAGATAATTTTTCAGGTTGTTTTGGTTCAGGATGTAGCCTAAATACTTTAGAAACACAGACTCTTGTATGATGTCTGCAACCTTACTTCCAATGGAGTCTGAGTTCCCCAAGATGCTGGTCTTCCTATCTGCTCTGATTCCTTGCTTAGCAACATTCAGAGGATTTCTTGGTGTCTTTAGGAATGGAAAACTTTCGGAACTGAGGACAGTCTTTGCCTCCTGGTCACTATGGGAAAGAACAAGGATGCATTTTTTCCTGCTTTTAAAAGCGGTTTTTAAAGTTTTTGCTTTTGAACAGTATCAAAAGAAATAGTTTCTGGATATGACAGCAGTAGATGGATTAAAACAAAGAAGATGCTATTCACTCTTTTTAGTATTTTCTTAAAGAAATTTTCAGGTAGATTTGTCCCAAAACACTTCCCTGACTTTGGAGGCATAAAGGATAGTTAACTAATTAAATTATTAAACTTCAATTTAAACAATCTGGCTGGTTGGGTGTGGTTTGGGGTTTTTTTTTGTGGGTTTTTTTTGTTTGTTTTTGTTGTTGTTTTTGTTGTTTTTTTTTTTTTAATCTGTGAAGGACAGGGGAAGACGTTAATGAAATATGAAACTGGATGTAATGCCTGGAAATAATTATCTACATTTTCTCCTGCTATTGAGAATCTTGTTCCGGCATGAGAAGAGGGGCTAATGGCTATACAAACCAAGAGCTTTCAGTTGCCTAATTCATAAATTGAAATTAAGGGCAAAACTAAAGATCCCAGGTTTGTCTTCAATCCCACGTATGCATGCGTGCCACCCTAGCATTGATTCCAGGTTAAACTTCTCATATCCTGGTGACTGAGCCAAATCTAGGGGCATGTGGTCCCATTCTTGCTGTGCTGAAGGGCACTGAGGTACCCATATGTAGATGTTTTGTGTCTGTTTCCCCATGAAGGAGGCATTCCAGCAGTCAGCTTTCATCACCTGCCCATAAACATCTGTAAAGGTATAATATGGTGGAACCTTTTGTCCTCCTTCTCCTGAACAGTGACGTTTCTTCCACAGCCTCTAATGTGCAGCTTTGTACACAGAGAAAGTAATTTCTTTCAGAAGTAGGCAGGAATAATAAAACCTTATCACATGCTTCACACCAGATATTATGACTATGGTTGTAAATAAAACCTTATCACCTGATAGTGTGAGCCGTGGTCACATTAAGATTTCTTTTAGGTTCAACCCATTTTAGTGGCTTTATTTAGTAAGACTATGACTACTTTCCCCCTCAACTCAACACATCTGCTATTTTACAAGGTTTTGGGGAGAGAATGCTTTGAATTCTAAATGTATCTAGAGCACTCTTTCTAACAGTGTGGGATATCTCCTCTAGTAAACCATTAACTGAGTCACGATCAGCAAAGTCAATGTAGGGTAGTCAAACGAGGATAGTCAACATAAGTGCAAGCGCCTGGCTGTCCAGAGAGTAATGAAACTTGTTCAACAGATTGGGAAAGCAGCTGATTAATAAACTTTGCCAAAAATGCTATTTTGAATGAATTATGTGCTATAGAATTCCATGCTATAGATTACTCTTACACTAAAAATGCCTCTTTTTTTTTTTTTCCCCCCAGTATCATTATTGAGGATTTTTATAATTTTTACATTTACCCAAAGCTACTCAAGCGTGACATCCAGTGGCAGGGCTTCAAAGTTTAGGACACAAAGAAGTTTTTTGCTATCAAATGGAATTTTCCTCATAGAAATTAGATGTTTATTCTTAGAGAATTAAAGATAATCTCTTCCAGATTTCATAGCTGGCATGACTGAAGGTTTAGACTTTTGAGGAGGCAGATGAACCTGACAAAACCTCTATGAAAAATTCAACTCTTCATTAGATCCTCCTTGTCACCAAGGCTTATTATAGCTGCTTAGTTGGGATTAGCAGAGACAGAATGTATTTAATATGCTATTAAACTAGCTAAATTCACATTAATTTTGTCCTTATTTGTGCTGGTGAGTATATCAGGCAAAACGACAAGATGTTCTATATGTACGTGATTTTGTTTTGCTTAAATAAGTTTAGTAGCAGATTTTTGTTATGATGTCTAAAGCACAATTTGGCATTTTAAAATTTAATGTAAAGATTATTACATAATTCCCATCTTCCCTTAAAAAAAAGAGAACTTCATTTTACTGCATCCCTTGATACTCTGAGGTATAGCTGCTTAATACAGGAGTTTACTTGGATCATTTATTGATTCCTCACAAATGGTATTGTGGTAATGTTGAAGAATAGGAACAGCATATATTAAAACATCTTTATAATCAGAATAGTAATGAACAGCCTGTAGATATGAGAATCCCAAAGTTTCCCCAATGCTTTAATAAGTACTGAGCTACCATTACAATTCCTGAATTATTCAGAGCTATAATTTGGAGTTGCAAGGCTTTAGTATTCTGTAGGTGTAGCATTAAGGCTTCCAGGGTCATGGTAGATATTAAAAATTGTTATGGAGAGATCTAGATTGCTAATCACATGACGGTAGAAACGTTGCTTAGACACTAGAATTACAAACAATTTACTAGGATCCAAACAGTGCTAAGTCCCTTCTATCCCATTCCCCAAAATGCAGAATGTACAGCAATGCTTCTTTGAGAATAAAGGAATATACAATGTCTTCAAGTGCATGTCTTGAGAATTCTATAGCAATAGAATAAGAGGAGCAGTGTAGTATGCACAGAAAAAAGCCTCCTCATAGACTGGAATGACAGTAACTAACCACTACATTCAAGTTATAATTTTGTCACAATAGTAGGGGAGTCAGGGTTTCACAAGGGAAAAAATAATCTATTTACAGAAAAATATTATGCTTTTCATTTGATAGAAAAAGTAATTATTGCAAAGGGACCCATGGAAGATCTTGAAGACAGTCACCCTCCTTTTAATAAGTGCTTGTGGCAGCTAAGTGGGGATCAGGAGTATTCTTTATCAGGTTTGCATTCAAGTAGTACTAAATATATGCAGGTAGAAATTAAATAGTATCTGAGTTTAATTAAAATTATAAAAAAAAAAGGGGGGAGAAGAATGGTTGGTAGACTGCTCGACTGCATTTTAACCAGTAACCTCAGACCCTAATTAGAAATGCTTTTCATATCTCCTCCATGCAAGGGCTTAATCTGACGTGAGTCTGTGAGCGAGGGCTTGGGGGACCAGTGTTAATTCTGCATTCGATCTTGGTTTGTGTGGAGGCAGGCAATGCTGATTGACCGAGTCGCAGCACAGATCCCATGACCTTGCTGGGATTTTCATGTGAGGTGTTAATTGAGAGGGTGGGTTAATCTTTGAGCATCATTGTCCCCGAGCTGAGGACAAAGTTTGTGCTCTCTGTTTCCTTACTCAACAATATATTTGATCTCTACCTTCTCCCCTTTATGACAGTTTAGCAAGCCTGCAGAAAAATTCGCTCTTGATAAATTTATTGGTGGAGGATTATCTCTTGATGGTTTTGTTTGATTTTTATGATCTTGTTTTGGAGGGAGGGTGGTTAACTGGGATGAAAACCAAAATATCCTTCACCTCACTGTTCCCTCCCTCAGTCCACTTCAATAAGACTATCATGTGGGCTGGGGGTAGTCACATCTTGAGATTAATTACACTAAAGAAAACTATAAGGCATGGTTTCAAAGTTATTTCATCTTAGTGCTGGGAAAAACACAAGCTCTGGGTTTTTTGGTTTATTTTTTTTTGTTGTTGTTTTGGGGTTTTTTGGTGTTTTTTTTCCTTTTTTTTTTTTTTTTTTTTTCTCCTGAATCGAAAGCCTAAAATAATTACAAAACCAAATAAATATTACAGGGGTCAGTGTTTTTATAGCAATAAACAGGTTAGAGTTTTCATACTGGATTTGTGGAATGAGGGAAGAAATAGGCTTGTGGCTTCACTATTTTATAAAAAATTAATATATTTGTTGTTATTGTTTTTTTCATGTGCTGTTTTACAGGCCTGTGATTTCCAGAGTGAGGAGTAAATTTTTACTGTAGGCAGGACTAATGTATACTGGCTGACCTTAAATACAACTCCCAAGTGAGCAGGATGATAGTTAAAAGTGGCAGAAGCAATGGGGCTCACACAGGAAGCACTGTGAACCAACAGTGATAAAGAACCACAAGATAGCTGTCCTTGACACATTGCTCTTATTGCTCTTATTTATGTTATTACATCATATGTAGATTACTTTAATTACCACATTTCAATACCAAAACCTCTTTTGGAGTAGTTTTGTGGTTCACAGGTAGATTTAGCCAAGCCTTAGGAGGATGTTTTGTGCCAGACCCATCACCTGCTGTGTGGGAATGAAGGAAGGAAACTGTCCTGCATAGAGTGGGAGATGCTTGGGATGGTTTTGGCCTATTGAGGAGAGAATAGTGTTTGGGTTTGGTAGGGTGACTGTGGCACACATCCAGTGAAAAAGGGATGCCATATTTTTAACATGCCTGTCTCTACAGTTGTGTGAACTTTATGGGATTATAAGCAGTGTTCTTTCCTAAGCCAAAATCACTTCAGGGAAAGTCTGTGGCAGGGTGGAATTGTTTCTGTGTGGTGTCACAAGCAAAAGTATAATGTCTTGATGCCACTGAGTTGTGATTCAATGCAGACCTGGCCTCAGGACTTCCAGGTTTTCTTAAATAGTTCTGTAGCAAAATCCTTAGGAAATTGTCCCTTATAAGGACATTAGGAGATTGTTATTGAAAAGTTTTTTTTTTTTTTCTTTTAGAAAATGTCATCATATTACTGGAGAGTAACCTAAATAAGCAAGAATTTAATAGCTTCCATGGCTGGGTAGAAAGCTACAGGTCATCTTTTGGATTTATATCCCCATATAAGGTCCAGCTGCAGAGAGTTTCTTATAGCAGTAGTCAGCAGTCTTCTGAGGCTGTTACACCAGATTGTATTTTTCTTTTTTAAAGTTTAAGAATATTGATAGAAACTCAGTGGGAGCTTGGAAATGCTGGCATTCTCCTTGGCGTCTATATCTTGCTTCAAGGCAAGACATTGGAGCCCAGCTTGCCTGAGCCTGGGATTTACTGAAAGCCAGGAGCTGGGAGAGCTTCTCACAGTCTTCCCTCAAGATGTTCTGACTCTGTGATCCTGGCCTTGCCCCCACCATGCTAATGCTATTAAAATCCACCCATGTGTTGTCTGTAATTGCTGACCACTATCTTAAGCCACCCTGAAGTCTTTGAGGAAAATTAATTTTGGAGTTGTGAAAAAGACAGAAATTTTGTTTCGCAAAGGATTTGGAGAGTTCAGAATCTGGCTTCTGTTCATACTGGAATGAAATGTGACATTTTCAGATTCTTGGCAGGGGAAAATTCTCAAAAAAGCTGCCTTTCAGACTGAGCAAAATGGTTCGTTCTGGGTTGGACTTGGTTGATTTCATAGTCTACCAGAAAAAAAACCCCAAAACCCTAAAAGAAGTAATTTCAAAAGGAAAATAAAGAAGGTCAAAACAAATCCCCTCCACCCCCCCAAAAAACCCCAAAACTCAACAAATCAACAACCCAGAAGGCAAACTGACATGATTCATAGACCAACTTTAGTTTTAAGAATCCATATTTTCTAATCCAAAGGGTGGCTATTGATGTGTTTTCTATAAGCACCCCTAAATTATCCCTCACTTACAAAAGGAGCATCAAAATGTAGCTGGCTTCTTGAGATCTCTATTGACATCCAGGATTTGATGCATTTCAGCAAAATGTATGTTTAGGGCTCTATTGGTTTTGCACAAGAGGTGAGAATTTATGATGTTTGCAGCATAGCCAGCTTATACAGGCCTGAGAAATGCAGTCCTCTGTTTTAATCATAGTTACTCAAGAGATATCCTTAACTATTGGGGTGATATTAGTAGTTTAGAAGTTTTCACAATAGTAATGCTTAAACAAGTATGATTAATCTATATCTAAATGTAACTCAATTGACTTTGATTCTATCTTGGTGTAAAATAATATGTAAACAAATGTTTCTTGACTAGATGTGGTGAAACATATTCTTAGTGATTTAAGGTGTTTCCTTGGTTAAGACTCAAAGCTTGTGCCCTCTTTCATAATGAAAAAGGAAAATTTTGAACCATTCTTCCCTTCTGGCCTTAATGGTGCTGCTGAAAGACCCTGTTTACACTTTGGGGTAATTAGGTGCATTTTTGAAGTTGACAAAAGGAAGAACAAGGAAAATTAGGAACAAAGTGTAAGATATTTTTTCCCTTTTCGAACCACAACAAGGTACAGGAAAACCTGAGGGCATACTAAATCTTAAAGCTGGATGTTGAAGCAGAGTTGCAGCAAGATGGGTTGATGCCCCAAGAAAAGACCTGCTGGCTTTCCAGGCTCTTTGTAAATCCCAATGAGCTGCTGTATTCTGTTGCTTGGAAGAATAATTTGTCTTTCTGTTTGGGGAAATTAAGTAATGGAGTGACCTGCAGCTTGAAGATTTTTCTGTGAATGCTGTGCCTTTGCAAGAGCAGTTTGGCTTGGCCCTCAGTGTAGTCAAAAGACAAGAGGGATGTTCCTTAGCATCTTTATAGGCTTACTATAACTATATTAGGCTCGTAGTAAATGTTCCCTGGTGTAATCTTGGACAGAGTACAAAACTGCTTGTATAGTGGGTGAATTAGCAGTTTCATCTTTGGGGCATTAGGTGTAATGGTCTTATGATGCTTGTTTGCTGTTCTCTGTCACTGCATTTGTTCTGGTTTTTAAAAATTTGCCTGATTGTGTGTTTATAGAAATTGATTCATCTCATTGCTCTAGATGATCTTATCAGCTAAAACGTGTCTGGCCCACCAGGAGGAAGTGATCTTATGGTCCATTCTATCTATGATGTACTTTCTCTATTAGTGATAGCAAAAGGCTTCATTAGAGAGCTAATCAGGTCCCTCACTTTAGAGACCTAAAGTAATCATATATTTTAGGTGCACGTCTAATAAGAGTGAGAACAGGAGAAACTGCCCTTAAGTGAAGCCATGGCCAAGGCACCAGGTGCTGTCACCAGCTTCCTTCTGTTTGGGTTTGTCCCTTAACCCTGAGCCCCTCTTTCAATAAAGTTTAACTTTGGTTTCTTGCAGAAAAAAGGTTTCAGAAGCTGGGTAAACAGAGCCTGAGCCTGCACGAAGGGGATTAAGGAGGAGAAGCAAGAGTGGAAGGGAAAATGAGGATATGACAGAGGCCATAGTGAGTTCAAACAAAATTTGGCCTGCAGAAGGCAGAAGAAATCCCACTGGTGACAGGTGCCATCTTGTGGGTCATTCTGCCACTCTGCCTCCTGCCACTTTTTATAACAAGAAGAGATAAAGGAGGTCTGGGTTCTCAGAGGCTTTGAATTGGAAAAGTAATTCAAAGGGATGTGAGCATGGTTGGCTTCGGGGTTTGCATGATACTGTAAACATCAATACTTTGCTTGTCAGCACTCTATGCTATTTAAGAACGTTAAAGTCCGCTATAAATAGAGACTTTGTGCGTGTCTGGAAACATGCAATCATAAATAGTACGAATGATAATCAAATTATTTTTACTTTATAGTAATGCAAACAAAATATTCATGCATCATGTAGGCCTAGGAAAGGTTACAGCCTGCAAACTGTACTAATTAAAATATAATAGTACCAAGGAGTCTATGTAAGAGTTACTAATGCCTGTATTTTCCCTCTTTCCTTGAAGATCTTATCTTTAATGAATACATAAAAATGCAATGGTTAGCTGGTACTTTAGCTCTATGTTTTGTTTGTTGGTTTTTTTTTTTTTCCCCCCCAGGAAATTTATTTTGAAGGGTTGCAAAAACAATCACAGCATCTACTAAGCCAAAAGCAAATATATTATGATAAGTGTATATATATTTCAGGCACAAGCTTGAATGCCATAAAAGAAATTTTCAAAGAATTAAGTCTTATGTTTCAGGGTTTGAACAATATTTATGTTAGACATGATGGCCTTTTTCAGTATTATTCAGTATTATTTAAGGGTCAAATTTTTCAGGAATAGAAACTTGATTTTATGAATTAACTTGCTTTAGGTATGTTCAGACAAACAAAGCAGAGTGGAACTCGCCTTAATTTCCTTTTCCCATGTTCACGCCACTGTCCGAAATACATTTCATGATATTTATGAAACAAAATTGCACTAAGATGAATGAACAGGAAGCTTTAAGCTGATGCATACAACAATTCAAAACATGTTACTCGTGTAACATTTATGTCAGAAGTCAAATAAGGAATATAATCTTGTCTGGGTAGCGAAGAGCAGCAATGCCACTCACAAGCACCCATCACAGCTATAGGTGAGCTCTGTTAAGAATGTGTAAGGCGAAAGCGAATCCATGAAAATGTCAAGTAAATTTGACTGATTAATGAATTTGAAAGGAATTCTTACTCCTTCACAAGCATTCCATCATTATGAGGAATCTGAAGATCATGGAATGCATTATTCTGTCCCCATGATTCGCTTATCCCTGGTCGTGAATCAGTGTATGAGGCTTGACTGTGAATGGTTGGAGTACGTGGCCTTTTTGTGCACAAGCATAATTTGTGGTGATGGAAAGTGAGCTCAGTCTTAATATTTTGTCACCTAAACTTAGGGAGTTGCATAAATGTGACTATGCTTGAAGGTTGCTCTGTGAAACCATTCTTTGCATGTAAAAAAAAAAAATTATATCTATATGTATCTATATCCATCTATCTATTTATAGAAATACACAGACACTGAAGGGCAATGCAACTTTTGGGTATGCATTTCAGTCACTTGTGAAATTAAAACATTGTAATAAAACTTCATGATGGCTAATGATGACATTTCAACAGGGAAAGATGGAATTCTTTCACAGGGTTATGAAAACAAATTAATGTTAAATATGACATTTTCTTTTGGATTTATGACATATCCCCTGGCCCCTCCTTCACCCCACACAACACATACAAGAGGAGGTATTAACAGAAAAACAGAGATGTTGTGTGTTCTGTTATGAACAAGCTTTGTGATCTCATCCCAAGGTTTTATCCAAGCTTGAACCATCTGGCTTTGAGCTGGAGGAAGAGCATGTCAGTTGTCCCCCAGAATCTCTGTGTCAGGGAGAAGGGGCAGAGTGCCTGCACTCAATGCCAGGTCCCCTTTCCTCCCATCCACAACCCTGCTAGAAAGACAGGAGTCAGGCACTGAAAAGCATACCAGGCATTTTTAAACACAACCCTGACATTTCCTCAGCATTTCCATAGCTGAGGCTTTCCTCCTCCCCATCCCCCCCACCCCCTCTTTCAATCAAATAAGGCACCCGCTCTCTCATGCCTAGTGCAAAGAAGGGAAGGGAGGGGTGGAGGAGGAGGGGGGGGGGAAAAGTTGGCAATTTAATTCAAACAAAAGAAGCTTGAAATCTATAAGCACAGCAACTCGGAGGCTTCTGGCAAATAGAATTCTAATTAGTATGCTGCTATTTTTCTTTTAGACAGATGAGGGATGCCCCCTATTGACTCTAGCAGGCAGGCTGGTTAAAAAAAAAAAAAAAAAAAAAAAAGAAAAAAAAAAAGAAAAAAAAAAAAAAAAAAAAAAAAAAAGGGGGGGGGGGGGNAAAGGAAAAAAAAAAAAAGAGGGGGGCAGGGGGGGGCTAGCCAGCAAACACTGCAGATTGCAAATTATATCGCAAACCCTGCCAAGTCCCATCTCTTGGCATCAGATTTTTAATGACACCCTGGAAAAGGGAAAAAGAAGCCCTCAGCTAAGGGATAAAAATGAGGGGTTTTACACTGTGATAAGTCTTTGCTTAAAACCCAAATGGCCAAGCACACATTAGGGTTTTAAAATATTCATAGATAGAAGTGAAAATGAGGATATGAGGATGTACATTTGTTGCTTGGTCAATTGACAACTCATTCTGCATATTAATAAAAGGGATGATCTAATTTTAAAGAGACAGTCTGTCTTTTTTAACCATGACTTTTGGAGTATTACGACGCTGAGGGCAAAACATCACAGAGGAGGCCAGCAATGACACAGAA
The DNA here is from genome assembly GCA_013396675.1 of Eubucco bourcierii. Taxonomy (NCBI): domain Eukaryota; kingdom Metazoa; phylum Chordata; class Aves; order Piciformes; family Ramphastidae; genus Eubucco; species Eubucco bourcierii. The sequence goes on along the minus strand of VWZE01014430.1, from coordinate 687,435 downwards.
TGCTGTTTTCTTTTGATGTAGACCTAGTACTAACTACTACTTTGCTCAGGAATTCTGGGGTCTCTAAAAATACGATACCCTTCTTGTATAGTCTTTCTGATGTGTGGCTGCTGAACACTTTGATTTTTTAAATTTTTTTTTTTTTTTTTTTAGCAGTGCATGAGGCCCTTCACAGTTGTAGGATTTTATCCACAAACAGTCAGACCATCACAGAGATGGAAGCCATTTCTTTTAATAATTAGGCCACCTTCTGTTACAGAGAACTGCTTTTGGCATGCCTACCTCAAAATAATTTTTTTTTTTTTTTAGTATCACACTATATCTCCTCCTCCCCAATACTATACAGTAAGTGTTCATGACAGTGTGAGTTGGTATGAATATTACATACTCTACCCTAGTTCAATTAATGGAAATCTCTTTGACCAAAATCTTAAAAATCCCCAAAACAAGAGTCCACACATCTCAAGCACTTCTGTTCAAGACTTTGTTTTGTTTTGTTTTTTGTTTGTCACTTCCACGTAGATTCCTATATGTCTCAATTTCCTAGTCACAATTAACATCATGAATGTATGGGTCCTCCCCTGAGTCATGGTTAGGTGGTTAAATACCAGAGTAGCACTGCCTTCTAATAATTTAAAAAATGAAAAACTAAGCTTAAAATTATTTGCCATTTCAAACCTGTAGGCACTACAAAGGGAGACTTTGTTGATACCAGGCTCAAAAGTGACTCCTAATATTAGTAATCTTTAAATATGCACCCATATACAGACAAAACAGTAACTTGAATCATGCATCTCCAAGCATTTCTAAAGCAGGGCTTTAGAATTTCCACAACTTTGTGCAGCATCCTTTAGGCTGCATGCCTATAAAAATGAGCCTTACATGACCATTTGCTTTAACTGTCAGTCCTCTCATAGTGTTCTTCCTTTACTTCAAACAAATTTGACAGAAGGGCAGAAATGTCAGTGATAATTGAGTTCTTGTAAGTTTGGTGAAAATCGGTAGAGAAAGGAAACTCAAATGAGTGTCCCCATAGAGGGGAAAGTGGACAGGACACAGCTATTCCACGCTCACTTTGGGAACAGCTGGTGGGCTTCAGTGTCTCCTTGAACTTCCTGAAGCATATAGTAAGGATATAGATGAGGATCACAGGATATAGATGAGTACAGAAATCTGTAGGAGTCTGGACTAGGAGAAGAATGTGAATTTTAGCAGGAGCAGCTAGTTTATGCTCTCTGACATCTACCTTTTTTCTTAGAAGAGTAATTGTGTTGGGTTTGTGAGGAAAAATTGATTCTGTTATTAAGAGTCTGTTAATCACCATTAAGAAAAGAACATTATCCTTATAGTAGACTGAATAGTGTTAATAAACCTGTCCTCAAAGTTTATATGTAAAAACACAAAGGTGTTAAGTTTCCAAAGTGGGATGTTTTCAGCATGTGGATCCATTAAAATTAGCAAGTTCATGTGATTTGAAAAGTGAAAACCAGAAACCTGTGTTGAATACTATCTGTATTCTCTTGATCAGTTTCTGAATAGAAACCAAAATGCAAAGTACCAGAGGGAAAGGTGCTGCAGGACCAAGCAGAATGGCCTGTCTTAGCACACTGATGAATTCATCTTGGTGCAGAAAACAAGTGTCCAAACAGTGACATTGCATTTATTCCTGGAAAGGGGAAGAAAACCAGTTCATAAAGCTCACATTGATTTATCAGAAACTTCCTAGGGTGACCTCTTGGCAGGAGCTAACCACAATACCTCTCTGGTAGCTGTGGCTATAAGTCAATAGGAACCATTATTGAGTGTATGGTATAATCTATATAGGGTAACACATAATCTAAAAAAGCAGATCTGAAGTAAAAATGTGGTGGGGTCTAGCTGATTTAATTGGAATGCCATTGACTTCAAGGAGAACAAGATCAAGTCCTTTGTATAATTCTTATGCTTCCGTGCTATTTTGTTTGCATGGCAGTTTGAGGAGGAAGTTTGAGAGATCTGGAAAAAAATTTAGCCTATGTTTCTGGTGTGTTGATATACACAGAAACAGAACTTCCTGAAAATACTTGTATCTACTGACATTGGGTCCCACAGCCAAATTGGGTATGCTTAAAGAAGAGGTGGTGGGAGGAAGAAATGTTTTCTCTCTTTCTTTTGGCTGTTGTTGCAATACTAACTGTACATATCTACTTAGGAGACTCGTACAGCCAAAGCACTAAGCTCAAGTTAAACTTGAACTCCGTTTGTTGAACACTCGGCATCCAATTAATAGATAAATTAGATTAGAAAAAATGATCTATACAAAAGGAAGAGTTGAAACATCTGTGTAACCCTGTCTGCCTTTAATGATCCAGCCCTGTGAGAAAAAAAGTTAAAGTTTGAAGACATCCGCAGAGCTCTGTGTGAGAGTAACAAGTATTGCTCTCAGGTGGTTCAGAACTGTTGATGCCCTATCAATTAGTAAAACTTTAAATTATCTCTTTCAGTAAATGAAATCTCTTTCAGAAAATGAATTTTCTTTTCTTTTTAAAAAAACCCAACAAAACCAAAAAACAACCCAAAGTTGTTTTTTTTTTTTTTTTTTGTGTGTGTGTGTGGTTTTGGTTTTTTGGGGTTTTTTTTGGGTAGACCAGCAGCTATATTCAGTTTGCAAGTGAAGGGAAATGACAAGTAATTTTAGCAGCCAGTGGCTTAAAGGAGTTCGAATGACCACTAAAGTCATATTAACTTGTCAAATTGACCAGTATTTTCTGCCACTGAAACAGTAGAATGGATGGCTGGAGACAATAAAATTGTTTCAATTATACTGCATTAAGCATCTTCAGAAAGAAGTGAAAAAATGCAGAAAGCAAAGAGGAAAGGATCTAGGAGACGTACTCAACAATGACAAGAATTTCACTGGGACTCATTTGAGTGAATACCCCATTAGAGACATATATTGGAAGAAATATCTGCTGAAGGTGCAGGCAGCTGGTTTGTACTTGAACATCCAAAAACTGCCTCAGCAAGGACTTACTCTCAGATATTTAATGACAGTCTAGAAAAGGAAAAAAACCCAAAAGAAAACAACACCACCAAAACTAAAGGCCTGTATTCTGAAAAATATTACAGGGAGCTTGATCATGTCACTAGCCTTTAATATGGGAGAAAACAACTGCTGTCTGAGAGTTGCCAGACTCAGCATGCTCCCAGCATCTGCAGATAAAAACATCACTGGCCAGCAAGTATGAGAGGCAGTTATAACTCTCAGCTGCATGTAGTAAACCTCTGATGCCCTCTAAGAGCCTTAGAAAATTAATTTTTCAGTTTGTGTTATCTAATGTTGGTAGACAACCATCCTTTTCCCTGTACGTTCATAGGGTGGTGTGGAATGAGCAAGACCAAATTCCTGGTTAGCTGAGTAGGACTGCATTAAATTCACTAGGAAAATGCCAGTACTAAAATGGAGTTGTCTAACTGTGGAGATGTCACAGGGCACGATTAAATATATTCAGCTGCCCAGCTGATTTTAAAAAAAGAAATCTTCAGCTCAAAACCAGCTGTAATGCTTCCTTTAATTTAGGAAAGAATTATTACTGAGAGATGGGTTAGTTATGGGCAGTGAGGAGATACAAGTGTATGAGAGGTTAGAACTGAAGGGGTGGGGTACAGTTTTTTTTCTAATTAAACTCTTAGTTAAGATACTTAATGAATAGATACACAGCCTTCCTATACTGCAATGTGCTTATATAAATACCTCCAGGGATTTCATTGATGGAGAGAGTTTTCTTCAAGGTGGTGAATTTCATTCTAAATGTGAGTAGAAAATATATGGGATCACACTCTGCCATCCTCCTCACAGTAGGCATTTCTGTAGTTTCCACCTTGTGGGCATGATCTCAGCGGGAAAAGGACATGAAGGCAGAAATCACTGATTGCAGATGTCTATGAATCTAAGTCTAAGGGGGTAGATCTGCCCATTTCTTTTTGGTATGCTGTGACGGATGATATTATGAAAAAGTAAATTCAAGAACTCTGTCTCTTGCAAAATGAATACTTAAAGCCGAGCTTCAAAGAAAAATAATATGAGAATCATCTCACGTGCTCAGAAGAATGTTTCTTGAATAAAACCCCCAAATTTGCACTACCTCTTGAATATTTTTCATCCCAGAGCTAGAAGAAAAGTGTCTCCTTTGTGTTCCAGTTTGTATGGCTTTTATTTACTCACCGGAATACATTAGAAGAACAACAAAAGTTTCAATTGGTGAAAGTGAACACAAAACACATTTTCTTTTCAGAGAACAAAAATGTTATGAGCATCTGCAAACAACTGGCAGAGAGTTTGATATGGTAAGAAAATGGCCACCTATGACCTCGCTCAGATTCAGTTTGACTTTTCACTTGCTTAAAAAAACCCATTTTTTTTTTATATGCCAGGTTATATATTTTACTCAGTGAAATGTTTGGTTTATTCAAAAAAACATAAAAGCCTGTTCAGTCTCTCCATCCAATATTTTTTTCCGAGCACCCATTCCAGCCAGTGTGCTCCTCTGCAATCAATAAATCCAGTAGTAAATTATGTACGATTTAAGCACAGGCAGATTTACATTTATGCTTACAATGTTAGTATAATTTTACAGTCAAGATGCAGTACATATACTGTGCTGTAAGTACTAGCTTGATAGGGTAAACTCAAAAGAGCACATTAGGGGTTAGCAGTTAGAGCTGAAAGTGAAAATCAAGAAACAGCAGTGGTACTGCTTTTGTCTTCAGCGTGCTCTTCAAGATGTGAGATGCTCCAGTGGGTGGGAGACCTATGCACCACCCCCCCAATTCTGGGGATAACCCCAGCAGATACGCTTTACAATTACCTTTTCTTAAAATGCCAATTAACCCTTTCAGGGTTTTGTGGCATACTGTGAGCAAGCAGGAGAGGGGCATTCATTTATCCCCTGTATTGAACATCATAACCAATTATAAGGGGATTGGGGAGGGAGGAACAGGTCTTATGCTACTGTAGACATATCTGGAGTGCTTCCTGGGTTTATCCTTCTGTTTTCTGTCATTCAGGAAGGGTCTGTGGTTTTGTTTTAAAATGCGAATGCACCAAAAATACAAAAATTAAAATGAAGTAAAAACCTACATATAAAAATATCACTTTACTGAATGAAATAGGAAAAAGGCTTTGAATTTCATTGGCAAACTTGTTCATGCTTGTAAAATCTTACCAGGACATAAGACAATGACAGTTTTAACTTTATCAAAATGTTCCAGTGTTTTTGCTCACAAAAAGTAGCCACTGGTGTAAATCCAGCCTTAACTCTATCAAAGTAATTAATACCAGGCCACTGGGAGAGTGCAATTTCATAATAAAAATAACCCAAAATATTAAGGTTCTTACGGGACATAGAATTGCACTAGGAGCAACTAGAACAAAATATTGCCAGATAAACCTAGAACAGCATTAATTAACCTGAAGATTAACATGGCCAGTTTAAATATATGTTTTACCACTTGGACTCTGATCCTTCAAGTCTCACACAGAGACTGACTCTGCTACAGGGTCCCACTTGTGTAAGTGTGTGGAGTGGAGGTTAGAGAAATAGTTCTGCTGGTTAGTAACAGGCCACATTTTGGCAGTGTACTCAGTGTAATCAAGTTTTTGGGGTGCATTTGACCAGATGGTTGAATTCTAAGTTGCTGGACTACCTTGTGAAATCAAGTTATCTTCTTGTTTACATGAGAGAGGTGAGAAGAAGAAAAGGTAAAGTTGCTAAATTTGCTGAGTAGGTTTTCAGTATGTGAGCAGGTAACACATAAAATTTCAAGGAGCTCCCATTAATCTGTGTCTGTAAACTTTCCACTTCCCACACCTTCCGGGGCCAGAGAAAGAGGAAAATCCTGATGTTTCTGATCAGACAATTCCTTCTTCTGGTTCAAGGTAAAATGTTTCACAGTATCTCTGTGATTGCTAACAATGGAGTTCAGGCTGCTTTACTAAGGAAGAGTTGATGCATGCAGAACTATGGGACTGATTGTAAAATTGTAAGTAAAAGATGGCTGGAAAAGAAAGACTATGGGAAGATGATGACTTGTGAGTCTGTACACTGGCAGCCTTACTTTCCCAAAACAATGATTCCTGTGGCTCCCATTAGGACAAGATGGGTATGGCCCTTACTGGGATATGCCATTGTGTTCCAGTCCATATTTTCTCTATATATTCACCTCAACAAGGGGGGAATTTGGCTAAGGTAGATGAAACTCCATAAGGTATGAATCGGATTTGGAGTGAAAGGAAGATTATTTGCTTGTCTTTGTCAGAGGTGCAGTGTTCAGTTTGTCTTTGCTGTTGGATCAAGCCCTCAAATGATAGGGGTACATTTTCTGCTTGTTCTTAGAAGGCTCAAGGTTGAGCCCTACCGAATAAATCATATGAAAGCAATGCTCCATGCTACACTGAATATTTTAGCCAATATTAAGTTTCAAGGGAGATTCTCAAAATATTCATTAGGCAAATGCAAACTATTGGTAATGCACTGAAAAGAAAATTTCCATTACAAAGTTTTTGCAGTCAGCAATCATCAGGTACTTGACTGTGAATGAGAACCAACATTTGCTTTGTGAGACTTTGAACATACTGAAAAGGTAAAGTGATGATGCCATCTTCCTCATTAAGTGTGGGCATCTCATTTAGATTATATGACAAAACAGTCATGGTAAAAATCAAGGCTGTCTTCAAAACAGTCATGGTAAAAATCAAGGCTGTCTTTGTGGTAGATGCATTTTGGGAAGCACTGCACTTACTAAACTGGAGATTTGCAAGTATTTAGGCATTTAAAAAACATTAAGTGTACTTGTAATGCACCCATATCCAGTGGGATAGCTAGATGTATATAAATATAGGCATGGTAATTTTGAACTGCATGCAAGAGTGTTTACCGCACACATTAGACAAATATCTTTAAAACAAAATGCATTTTTCGCACCCAAGGCCAAAGTAAGTATCTCTGCTTTATCCAAGTCCCTGCCTTTAGCTGCTATGCAAGAGAATGAGGGAAAATGGCATGGATTTCATGTAGTAAAGACAAAGTGCTATTAATATCCTGACAAGAGGAAGGAAGTAGTATCTATCACTGTTTCGACTGCTTTCTAGTCAGATGCAATGCAGCATCAGGACTCTGGGTGATCACACATGCTGCCAATGATGCAATAGTGAGGTAGTGCAAGGTAAATGAAGAATAGTTTTAGAAGCCCCTGACAGTGTAGGTAGAGAAATAGGGATCTATTATAATGATTTCCCATGGAGATGTGTGACAACCAAAGGGAGAAAAGAACCTCTGAAGTTCAGGACCAAAGAAAATTACATGCTATACTTTCTCTGGCATCCAAGTTGAACACAATGCTCAAGAAAATAGGAGGAAGCTATATGTAGTCTGCACATGCATATACACATACATGCATTGGTTTACTGTGTATAACATAATACCTGGGTTTTTCAACACCTGGGGTTATAATGGATTCTCTTTGGACAGGCAGAGCAGAGGAAGATGAGATGTTTCAGTTGTGTCTTGCAGTGAGAGGGTGAGAGCCTGAAGATGGTGATTCTGTGAGATTGAATAAGACAAACATAACTATAGGGTGGGAGGCAGCAGTAGCACTGTGGAAATGTTACTGATGGGCACACCTGCAGGTTAACCAGACAGCAAAGAAAGTTAGGCAACATTTACCATGGTACCATTAGCATCATCTAATTGATACTTTTACATCATTGTGTTAGATTCAAAGTTTTTAGCTATTTTAAAATCTGCTTTTATTATCTATTCCAGAAAATACTACTAGAAGAGAGAGTTTTGTTTTTTCCCAAATTATTTGGCTTTTAAATCTGATTGTGTTTAATTGTCTTAATTGTTCTTTATTGGGCACTGTACAGAGAAGTTTAAAAAAAAAAAAAAAGTAGGACTACCTTTAATTCCTAAAATATCAAAAAGTATTAAGTTATAACTGTTCTTTATTGGGCACTATACAGAGAAGTTTACCAGAAAAAAAAACCCAACAAACCAACAACGAGTAGGACTACCTTTAATTCCTAAAATATGGAAAAATATTAAGCTATGCCACTGACCCTGTCTGAAATTCTCTCTGTTCAGGTTACCTATATATGCTTTAATGAAACCAAATTTTAAACAGTTAGCAAAATGCAATTATCTCCTTATTTAAACAAATAGTCATCAATGAGAAGAAACATAAAAGGGCTGCTGAATTACTAAGTTTTAAAAACATAAAACCTTTGTGCTAATAAAGCCCCTTTAAAGAAAATGCATCAACATATTAGAAAAATTATTTTCTCACTCTGCATCCTTTCTCCTCCATACTGCTACTGATATCAGTCATAGGTAGTAACTAATCTGAAAGAAAAAGTTTGAGAAGAGCAGAGGGAAAGAGCAAGGTACAGCTTTCCTTCTTGGCTTGAAAAAGCATTGTACAGTGTTAATGAAAGACTGTTTCTTCCAGGGAAGAAATGCTAATGTGAAATTTTCTCTTTCTGTCAGCACAGCCATACATTAGAGATATTTGTAGCAGTGCAGATGCAGACTGCAATAGGTGGATGGATATTTACCCAAGAAAATTTGAGCCATGCCCTTTCATTTTCAGAGAGCCGCTACCTAATCTCAGTGTAGCATCAAGACAAAGGACACCTCATTCCGTTTGCGCCTGCCCTAAGAAAAAAAAAAAAAGGGGGAGGGAGAGAGAGAAGAAAAAACCCACAACCCTTTGTGAATGCTATTAGAATAATAGTCTGAGGAAGGGAAAGAAAAAAAAAAAAAAGAGATAAAATACAAATTTCACTCCGATCTGGGTTGGATTACTTCCCCATGCCCCTGCCTTTATTGAGCGATTTGGAGTTTCATTAGAATTCAGAATTCCTGCAGAAAGAAAAACCACAGTGGCACGGACTTCTCTTTCAAGGGGATTGCAGCTGACCCATCAAAATGAAAAGGCTCAATGTTTTGCTGACAGGTCCCTGAGCAGGCCTGAGTGACAGCTTCATTTCAGCACTTCTCAGATGAGATTTGAATTGGGGGGTGGAGGAGGTAGTAGGAGAGAGACTTTGTTGCCTAAAAAGTGTCAGCATCAAACTCTGCAGTTCAAGTTCTAGTGTCTGAGATACAAAACCAAGTCAGAAATCATCTTAGACTTGCCTGCTTCTCAATCTATTATTAATGTGTCTCTAATATTAGCACACATGAAGCTTCATTTAAATCCTGGAGTTCATGTCGAGTGTACATGGTTCCTTTTATTAGATATAAAAAAAATGTAGAAGGAGATGGATTAAAGTACAGTGAACTGCTGTATAATGTCTGCATGAAAGATTGCTTAGTGGTATTTTTCTGTTGTGATTATTGAAACATCAGTGGAGAGCCTGATCCTACTTCCTCTGTAGTTTGTGGGACAAGGAGCAAATGTATTCTTATAAATTGAACTAGGTCTTTCTGCCTATGCAATAAATGTAGATAGCAAAATACCTGAAGTTTGAATTCAGAAATCAGCTTTGTGTACATTTTGTGATATTAAAAAAAAACCAAAAAACTTTGTATTGTTTAATTTCAATAGAAATGCCAAAAAGTTGCAAACCTGTCCCTGCCATATGGGGCAGTGGAAACAGAGAAACCTCTTAACCTGTTCATATTAGGGAGGTAAAATTGACACACTTCCTAATCGCTCCATTATTGAAGAGTAATCAGATGTGTGCAGGGATGTCAGCATACATACTAACATGTTTAGTGTGAGTATGAAATCCAACATGTTCAGTGTGCTTTTGGAAACCATCAGAAACAGGACAGGAAAAAAGTGAACGTAACTGTAAAGACTAATATTAAACAATCAGATCGGAAAAAAACCTCCAGGTCTTCAGAGTAAAGTTTCTTTTTATACTGTATTCCTATACTTCATGATGTATATATACTTTACCCTGCCACTAACTGTCACAAAACAAGATATTATTTCATAGTACAAATCTGTTATTGATATTCAAATCATTTTCTTATCCTATATATGGAGAACTTTCAAAGAGGAAAAAAAAGTAGAAGTTTGAACCGGCCCCCAGCGTATTCCCATAATGTAGCTAAAGAAATGCAAATAACTGCACTTTGGATACAGTTGGTTATGGCTATACAGTGTGCATTTTTTTATTCACTTTGAAACAAACTCTACTCTAATTTATATTACTGGCAAACTCTAGTAACTTCAGCAAAACTGTAGGATTTACCACATAGGTAACTTTGTTCTTTCAAAGAGAAAAATATATTAAGCTTTAATTCTTATTTGAATATGATGAACAGCACTCCATTGCTGTGGTTGTACTGTATGTGTTTCTGTTGAACGAAACAGCCAATAGTGACATAAACTCCATGTATGTAGTCAAAGCGCATGTTTGGACCATCCCAAGAAAGCATCACCTTTTAAACTTTCACTAATTGTTCATGGTTTGCTTTTCTTTAAAGTGCATGAGTTTGGAAAACGGAGAGTTTTCCTGCCTCAGAAGGTTTCATCTGAGTCTTGTTCTACTACATTTTAAGAAAACCTACCTTTTTTAGGTGCTATGGATTATTGAGTGCAGAGCAAAAAACTCACTTAGCTTAAAATAAACTTCCCTGTGTAGAAGGTACATGTCTTATGGAGCAGGAAATACTCCTTTCCTCTGATTCCAGGGAAGCCCTGCACATACTGCTTTTACCTTCACAATGGACTTTTATAGTTAAGTTTTGTTTCTTGTGAAGATCGTGGGTCAAAATTCAAAAGGCTTAGGCTTACTTATGCCAGGGAAGAATCTGGCTCTAGACGTTTAAAAGAATTAATTCAGCAATAAACATGGTTTTGAGATTAAATATGCAATGAAAAATTGCCTCAAATAAAGGCACAAATTTCTCCCGGTGAAATAAATAGGTGAATTCAATTGGCTTTAATAGCAGCAGGAGATGGGGATGAGAAAGAGTTCATTAAAAATAATTACCTAAAATATAAAATGATACATTGTAGTTTTTGAGGACCTTACTTGAGACTACAACATTTGGAACAGGATAATAAAATCAATAAGATTGCACATCTACTGAAACAGAGTTAGAAGAGGAATATAGTACACTGAAATGTAAGACAAACAGATCAAGTCCATTTGGGGTAGAGTATATTGCTTAATGGACAAATGTGACATTTGGATCTTGTAAAGCAAAATGGACAAAATATTAGTAAATTGCAGTAGGAAAAAATCCTCTGCTGAGCAAATTGTTTAGCTTTCATGTCCTTTGCACAACTTCAGAAAAAAAACAACAACCAAAACCAATGTAATCTACAAGCAGCCTAGGAGTTGTGATTTGTAGGGTTCTGTTTGTGTGTCGGTGGCAGAACTGTTGGTTACACCTGCTGCTAGTCTAGGGTGATGTCAAAACGTGCTGGTTGGTTCAGCTTTGTACTGGGAAACTTGAGGTCTGTTGACTCTTTCTTGCTCTCTGTATTGATTAAAGCTGGGAAGTGCTTCTGAAAGTAGTGTTCTGTGTTTTATGAGTATCTGCCCTAAGAAAGGGAGGGCATGAGAGAACTTGGTGGTACATATCCAGTGCCTAAACATCCCCCAGTTCTCTTTTCGATTCTCTCTCCCAAACTTCCTCCCCCTGCCCTTCCACATGTTCATTGAAACTGCTTTGAGTAAATCTCCTGTGCTAAAGGAATGCCTGGAGCAATAAGGCAGGCAAAGCTGAAGGAGATACCTGCAAGCAGTGCTCCTGAGTCACCCTCTTCATTAATATTGAGTCATGGAGGAAGCCGCAGTGAGACAGTAGATCAGTCCCATGTTCGAGATGGGCTGAATCTGTTCTGCTTTACTCCTGTATGCAGTCTCCCCAGTTTCAACAGGGGTGCCCTTCTCAGGAAAGTAAGTCAGAGAGGTTTAGAAATGTGTGTGCTGCAATGCCACTGTAATGTATTGGTTTATTTTTAGATCTAGCTATCTGTACAGTGGCAAGAGAATGCATAGCTGGTTTTTTTGTGTGTGTTGTTATGACTTCCCCATTTTCGCAGTATCAAATCCTGTATTTTTCCCCAAATCCAATTTGTGTTTTGAATTCTAAATTTAACATGCCATGCTTTTACCAGTGAGATTGTAGATGGAAAATCTGTCAAAGGAAAGATGAGTCTTTTGTGGGATTTTTGAGGGTTTGAGATAGTTAATCAGCTTGGGTGTTACAAATATTGCATGTAAGGGGTTCCAGAAGAAAGCAGAAAGGAGGAGAGGCTGTTGTGGATGAGTTTCTTAACTGGGTTCCTTAGAGGAAGATAGTTCTGTAATTATGAAAGTTAAAACCAGCAGTGTGTTGTCACATAGCTTGCATAAAAATATTTACTTGGATGCTGGTTTTTCATTTGAGTAAACTATGCAGGCATTTAGGCCCAAACATCAGCTCAACATATAAAAGGGCAGACTTTAAACATGGGTTTAAGCCCTCTATTAAATGTATTTTCCCCAGACATGTTAAAGATAGTGAACTTCTAAGTTCTTACGTGACTGTCCTCATCTGACATTCTGACCCACACCATGCTTTTCTTGCAGCTCTGTCAGCAAGCTGCCTAGGAACGCTCATCTGATGTTGGCATCTTTGAGTGTGATGTAATTCAAGAACAAAAATCTAGATCCAGTTTTACCATGTCATCAATTTTCCTGGCACCACATTGTTCATACAACACCAGAATGTAACTCTTGCTTTCAAAGCCTTTTTGCTGAGTTCAACATGATAATGAATGTGAAGGGTTTGCATGGAGGAGGCAAANTTTTTGTTTTTTTTTTTTTTTTTTTTTTTTAATCCAGGTTCACACCAGATAGGCATTTTTTACAGCCTGAAAGGGGATGTTTTCTTTTGTTAATAGCTTACAATCAGATGAAAGGACTCATCACTCTATTTTAGTGCTCCACCACATGGCGTGTATCTTTTATAAATTACAGGCTGGCGTTGTGTGCACTGGGGGAGAGAAAGGTTGGTTTTCTTGCTGTGAGCCATCCTGCCTAATTGTCGTATGCAAATAAAAGCAATTATAAGGCTTTTAGGGTGAAGGGATGACAGCTGAGTTTGGCAGTTGAGGAGGCCTCACCCACCTTGTTGTCATAGCAACAGGGAGGAAAAGGACAAAATGGTGTGTATACAGTGGAAACATTTATTTTGGTTAAAGAATTAAAAATATATATACCGCTGTTAGCATGAAACATCAATATGTGTAATGAATGGGTTTGTTTAAAACATTACAGAAATTAAACTGTATTTATTCCTTGGCCCTTTAAATGATCCTTGTCATCTAACTACCATTTACAAACCATCACTTGTGATTTTATCTCCTACTTTTAAAGTTATGAACAGATCCTAACAATCCTTCAATAATTAGGAGATTACAAGTTGCTGTGTTTTAGCACATTTATTTTGATGCTACTAGACCCGGAGCTGTATGAAGGAGAGGGACATTCACTCGTGTGTCCATGAAGGGGAAACAGTGAAAAATAATAACCTATTAGCAGTCCATAAAGTTCAATATAAAATATGTTTGTGCTAAAGTGTTAAACAAGTAGAACAAATAGCGTGCGAGTAGCATACAAAATTAAAACGAGTCACAAATGGATATTTTCTATGGCAATTTATTTCACAATTACTCTTGTGGAAGCTTTCATGAATTAAATATGAGTTCTATCTTGAAATTAGGTGTTATAAGGCTAAATTACAAGAGGCAGCCAGTAATTGAGGTGGCTGAAACACGGGGTCTAGTGAACTAATCTCTTGCCATGTCACGTGGCACTGCTCCCGCCAATGGGAACCCTCCCCATCACAAAAACAGAGGCAGCTGAGAAAAATTGATTTCTCATCTGAGCCATATTTGATAGCTTTTGAAATCGAAAATTGAAATTAACTAACCTAAGCCCTGTCGTAACAAAAGAGCAAATTAAATATGCAACATGGCTTCCTATTGGCAGCAAGAGGGCCTGCCAAGGTAAATTTGTAAATAGAGTTTAAGATGCAGTCCTTCCCCCCTCCTTTTTTTTTTTTTTTTTTTCTTTTCTCTCAGTGTAAAAGTATAAGTCTGCAATGGCTTTATAAATTATTTATTAAAAAAAAAAAATTCATCAGCTGCAAATGGCCACTGTGGTTAAGGTCTTCCATGGAGAAAATCATTGCATTAGAAGAGCTCATTAAATGAAGCAGAATTAAAATCATCCACGGTCATCCTTGAGCTCGGAATAAACTGTACATGAAGAGACTGTTTTCTTCTAAAGAAAAGTTTTAAGAATGCAAGTTTGTAAAAAATAGGAAAAAAAACCCACCTCAAATCAGGTGGTCACTCAGAATTTATAGATACTCAGGGCTTAAATACACATTTTTATTCTTTCTTTTCA
>VWZE01014430.1:653247-672982 GCA_013396675.1 Eubucco bourcierii | reverse complement strand
ACAACAATAGTATAGTGGCTTTTTGAGCTTGGTAGAGTATCCACATGCTTGCCTTTTGTCTTGCTTTTACACATCCTGACACGTTACAAAGGATTCTGACAGTGAATGCTAATGATTGAAAAGGTGCTTCTGCAGAGCTGTGGATTTACAGTGGGATTCCCTGAAATGAAGGCAGCCAACAAAATCAGTNGGGGCGGGGGGGAATAGAAACAAACACAGTCAAGACATCAACCTCTCAGCATTCCTCTCTTACAAGGTTTCTGCTTTTCTCTGCACAGGTTTGCATGGGAAAACAAATGATTTCATTCCAATACTTGAGCAGAAATATGTATAAAGATATCGAGCCAGATCCCTGTCCACATAAATCAGGATAGCTTCTTTAACTTCAGAGGGCTTATGCTACTCTGCATCATCTGAAGATCTATCTCATGAAATTGTTCCACTTTCCTGCTGAGGCTGTTCAGATCTGGACTGTATAAAATCTAGTGACAACTGTAATGGAGGATATTACACTTAGCCTGTCTGTCATCCCGGGGATCTTGTAAAATCATTTTCTGTTCTAATTTATTACTTTTAGTGTCAATCAGCTGCCGACAAGCTGAGTAACATCATTAGGCATTGAGTTCACCTACTCAGCACTTTTTAAATGCAGTTTAAGTAGTTGTCTCATTATGTGTAGTAGGACAGAAAGTCAAGGTTCAAGGAGTTTTCCTTTTTGGCAGAGATATTGTTGAAGTCTCTACTATTATCTTGGGGGAAAAATACCCACCAGAAAATAGGTATTTTTTAAAGGATTTGAAAGAATGAAAAGGTGACACTAAAATGCAATAAAACTCCCTGTAGAAACTTTGGTTCTGATTTCCCACTGCTTTACTTTGTATTTACCTCAGATGCATGAGTTGAAAGGTGTGAGGATGGAGAGAGGCACTGATGAACTGGGGATTTTGTATAATGTGGAGCTGATGGCTTCCAGCCATGAACTAATAAGTGGTTGGGGTTCATCTCCTAACTGAGAGTCTGCTATTGCTGTGTAGAGAATATAATGGATGGAAAGAAACTATGCACCAATCTTGTAATAGAAAAACATTGATTTCACCAGCTTCTGAACAGAGCATGATTTTATTTAACACTATTACACATCAAAAGTGACTCCACAGCACTGGATGTGGCAAGGTAAGAGTGAAACTAATGCAGATTTGCTTGGAATAGGTTTCAGGGTTGTTTTAGGAAAAAAAAGTGTGTATCAGTAATGCCAGGGCAGACAACAAAACCCCTCCAACTTCACCCTCTGCTAGAAACCTGAGGGCTTGACTCTGGGCTAGATTCTGAAGAGGAGCCTCATGGTTATCTCTCAGAAACTCCTTCATCCCCTGGCTACCTTCCAGCATCATTTCATGTCAGAAGGTAGTGCTCCTGTGGCAGTCTTCGTGCCTCTGCTCCATTTGAATAAAGTTTTTCTGACCATGTCCAGATATTAAGCTGTTTTTCTTGGAAAGCCCTAAAGTTGCTGTGATGAAGAGACTCAAGGACAGCTAAGTGTTGCAGTCCTTTTTGGGAAGCCCCAATTAATGTGTGCAGTGACAAGCCAAGGAGAGGAAGTACAGTGCTTGGTGGAGTGGTGGCCATGTGATTTTCTCTCTGTAACAGGCAGGACAGCCATTTTGGTGCTCATTTCTCAGTTCCCTGATGCGCGATTAGAGAGACAAAGTAATAATCTCATTGCAACAGAATGGATTTAACCAAAATGTAGGAGCTCATTGCAGCCTTGAACAACTGGTTCAACTAGTGGAAGGAGGTCAGAAGGGGACAGCATTTCTAGTGTGAATGCCTGGTTAGGGTAGTGCTATTTTATTTCGTTACACTCCAGGAGAAGAGCAACAAGTATAGTCATGCTATCTAGAAATAGCATCAAGAAATTACACTGTGTGTTTTCTGGAGGATGTTGAGGGTATGCTCCTTTGATGGAGTACTGAGAAATATTTTATCATGTTCATGTTGGATTGATGATTTAATCAGAAAAAACTGAGCCTTACTTATGTCAGCCATGTCTTAGTGTAGCTGAAGCTTTTTATAAATGTATTTTCTTTACTTAATAAAAATAAATATGAAAAATTCTAACCAGTCCTATCTAAAACCTTTGGAACATAATCATTCCTAATTGATAATAATATTAAATGTGTGTGGTATAATGCTTCTGTCAAACATAAGAAGGTAATATGAAAAAGCAAATATGTTGATAAGCATTTGCAGTTCACATAAAATTATTCTTGGTTTTAAAGTCCAGGCTCCCTCCCCTCACTAAACTGCTTTTTATGACATTCTGTACATTTTAGATAGAGTTACCAAAGCTAGCAGTTTTCATGGTATCCACCCAATAGGATATCATAATCAGAGTGCCAGTAATTCTGGGAAGCATCAAAAAGTGTTTCAGAGGATGTTTAGTCAGAAGAAAATCACAGCAGAGGCAAATCTGAACTGTTCAAGCAAAAGAAAAATTTCCTGCAGAACTGTAGAACAAATTCTACAAATAATTGCACCTACTGGACAAGTTAGATAAGGATGCAGTACACATTCTAAAATAGTAATCTTGAAACTGCATATGCAGCTGTAGTNCCCACTAGATCAATCATTAGAATTAAGAGAATAGTAATATATGGCTACAATTATATAATGAAAGGGTATCACTATCTGCATCCCAAAGTGTAATTCTTTTAATAGTCACAAATCCTACAGGGACCCCAATATTCAGATTGGTCTAGATGGTAAACTTCTAAATTAGGCTTCAAACCAGAATATAGTGGAAGACTTTCAATGTGAATAATTTGATTTATGCATGGATGTCAAGGTAAGCAAGTAAGAATGGGAGGGGTGTCTCAATTTTTCAACTCAGTTGCTTCAAATTGAGTCATAGCTTTATGCTTTATATAGCAACGAGGACCTGATTAAGCACTTAAGCATGTGCTTAAGGTTAAGCATGTGATTAAGTGCTTTGGTGACCTAGGGCTTAAGTACCCTGTAAAGCATTGGAAAACTGAATAAATCAAATTTAGGTCAAATCCAGCCCTGTGCTACCTACCTATGGTAACAGCAAAGCAGAAGGCAGGAAGCTTTGCTTTCAGAGGCTGGGAACAGGATTACAGGCTGACATTCAGGGGAGTGCTGGGGAGGGGGAGCAAGTGGCTGTGACAGCCCCAGCTCCAGGAGGGCACGCTCTGGTAGCCGGAGGCCTTGGCCAGGTCCTCAGCTGGCTGTCAAACACGTTTCACTCTGCAGCAAGCTGGAGCCTGCGGCGAGAACTGCTGCTTTCCAAAGAGCGGAGTTTATCCAGGTGCCTGTGGTGCACCAGCATGGCCTGCCCCAATGCATGGCCCTTGTCCTGCAAAGATGCTCAGTGCTGCTCCTCATCCTCTTAATTTTCCTCCTCACTTTGTATCCTGGGAGGGAAATGGTACAGGAGTTAGCCTTTCCTTTAGGGATAACACCAGGGACATCTTACATAGCCTTATGAGGAATTTGGACATCCGGTTCCAATGTTGGTGCCTGCAGAACTCTCCCTGAGGATCCTTGGGCATGGGACAGTCCCACCTGCCATGAGGATGCAACAAACTGAGCAGCTTCCGTGTTTGCTTGTAGCAAAGGTGGTGCTTAAGTGGCTAATTGTGTTAAGTAGGAACAGTTGGGACATAGGAACTGCAGTGATGGAAAATGGACAGGCAATTTAAAAAATGAAGATGCTTTCTGTGAGTTCTGACACTGCCTATACCTCTGTGATCTGGAAGCTGGCATTGAAAACTTTAATGAAATTTTAAAAAAATAAAAAATTTTTGTTTCTTTGTTATTTCCTTGGTCAAAACCAGCCACTGTGGAGATGTGCTGAAAAAAAGTGTGAGTTCCCACAAAACCTGCTTTTGGTACTTTTATCGTTCACTGTGCTGGAGAAGGATAAAACAAAGAATGAGTTGTAAAGGACACGGGGATGAAGATAAGGTTCTGTTTCAGGGGACAGAACAAATGCCCACTGCTAGAGGAAAAAAAAAAAAGATCACAAATTCATGAGTCTCTTACTAAGAGTGGTGCAGTACAATTCAAAAATCTCAAAACATTCTTATCCCTCTCTAAATCCTGACTTCTTTCTGGAAAGGAGAAAAGAAAGTCTTTCAAACTCACGAACTTTGGCGTACCGAGAAAGAGGAACACATCATGTGCTGTCACTGCAGACTTATCCTCTACAGTACCACCTACAGTGGAAGGCTTGCTGCAGGCTAGAGTTATACAATATCACAGAGAGAGATTAAGCATTACATTTATTGTGGTTGCTGGAAGGCAATATTATTGCTGTTTCAGTGGAGAGATTTATAGCAATACTTAATGAATGCTACTAGTTTTGTTATCAGTTAGTAGCCATACACACATCTTGCATGTGGAAATATTACATTAAATCTTTATAAAAAAAAAAAAACCTTGGAAAAGCTGAATATTGGTGTTTGTGGCAAATTTGGCAGCATAATGGAAGTATATTACTGTAATGGCATGGTATTGTTAGGTTGGGCACGTGCTGTTGGGCAGAATACAGGCAAAATTAGCCTTATTGGATTTAGGCATTTTCCAAAGGAAGAAATTCTTTGTGATCTATCCTTGGGAATGTGCACATTGTTACAGCTATCAGTCTCAGTCTATTTATGAAATTTATGATATTATGAAAATATCATAGGTCAGAAACAGTTCAGAAACTAAACGCAAATTCAAAAGAAAAAAAAATTTAAAAGCAAAGCTTTTAATGATATTTTCCATTTTAGCTCTATTTTAATCATAGCTATATCTGAGTCATCAGCAAAATAGGGACTATTAAGATGGATCAGAAAGATGTGAAACTTAGGGGTTCCTGGAAAAAAAATTCAAATTTTGTGGTAATCATGCTGATCTAGTGACATCTACTCCCAGTTTTAGTGTAGCAGACAGGCATAATGAGAAATTGAAAGAGGAATCAGTGCAGAGATCTGGCTTTTCCTTTCCCCAGAATCTTTACTTAGAAGCACTAAAGACTTAGTATCCTAGAACAAATTCAAGGAAAGTCATATTTGAATTCTTTTAGATATAATGTCGAGCCTGTGTCTGAGTTGGGTGCATTAATATTATACTATCATACATCAATAGCTGTATGATAACTATATTTTTTTTTCCATTGAGCTGAAGTGAATTTTTCATTAATGTTGATCACAGGCAAATTATTAAGCTTAGAAGCAGCTCTTGATGTCACAGTGCAACATATCTAAGTTCATGACTGGTATCAAGAGTCATTCACTTGAATGCTTGTAGGCACAGCTTTTTTCTTTTTTTTTCCCTTTAGGAAGGGTGATTTATTACAAGATTCTTCTATTGAAATTTCAGTCAAGATTAGGTGTAAAGACAACAGAACACAGAATTGGTAAATAGCATCTGTGGTATCCGCCATCAAAGGATGTGATAGGGTATTCTCAGATGGAACAGACAGGTCTCATATTGCATATTAGTGGAGTTAAAGTATATGAGGTATTGAAAATATTCATGCCTCTGCAATGATGGGGAGAATGCAGAAGCTTCTGGCTTGGATGTTTTAGATAATTAAGAGCAACAATAGATTGTGTTGGCAGCCGATTTGCAGATAGATAGTATATTCTTGCTAGAGAAATGGATTCTTTAGTATAGTGGTCTGATGGCCCTCTCTCTTTTTTTAAAAGGAAAGAGCACTTCTATCTCCTAACTGCATTGTAGGATGCATAATCAGACTCAGGACAAATAATGAAGTGACTTTTCTTCCTCTAATAATAGGCTGTTCCAGAATTTATCAAGATTTTGCAACAGAACTCACAGTCCGAGATAACTATTACACAGATACATTCTAAAATTTGGATTAAAGAAACCTACCATATCAATGCAATTATTAAAGAGAATTTGCATATGTAAATTAATTAGACTAGTGTTGAACAAAACCATCTCGTTTTATTGAACTTCATCACCTTTTTCTAAGTGGTAGTGAAGTGGTAATTAAAAAGAGCTAATTATATATTATTTTTAAGTGTACATTTGTTCTTAATTTTCAAATTAATTTTCTGATGTCCATGTTTTACTTTTTCTGTATGCAGATTAGTGCATAAACTCTCTGCTCTGACTGAACTTTGGGATGTAAAAGACCAAATCTAGATGATGGAAGCATCTGAGAATGGAGATTATAGAAGCTGCTCCGTAAATTATTGACTTGACTCTTCCTCTGCATTATTTTTTCCCTTTTCTTGGCAACCATTCATAGCTACATCCCAGAGCAATGTTTCCTGTCTGTGGTTTGTAGACCTTTATTGGTCTGTGGGGGCACACTACACAGTTGTTGCACAAACTGTACAGGTCCCCAGGCATAATATGACCTTACTGGGTGAAAGCACTAGTGCCTCTCTCCAGGTAGAGAACCCAGAGCACCAAAGATGTCCTGTAGAGTAGGAAAACTCCTATTGACAAAACCTGGGCAGAATGCTCCAATAAACGTTGAAACTATCCACCAGGCAAAACCATGGGAATGCGATATAGACTCAAAACTGCGATGGTCTGTTTGTTTCAAAACAAAACAGTGAAAAGCAACTAAATGCCCAAAATAAAATTCTGCAGGGGCTCCTGCATCTATTGATGACTGAAGCCTGCTATGCCATAGGGAGCATAGCGGAATACTGAAGGAGTAATTTTACTCTGCTCCACATTCAAGCTAGTATAAGCTAAGGTGCTTCACAGAGGTCAATGTTCAGCCACTGACAGTGAGGGAGGCCATGGTATCATACACCTGTTGATGACCATCATCACTCAGACCTGCTCCACCTTGAACTGTGTTGCAGACCTGCTTGTAGCAGAGTTTGTGTCAGTGACCATTACTGGTCTGTTAGTGCAAGCGTTGCCCAATATGTATATATC
Source organism: Eubucco bourcierii (assembly GCA_013396675.1). Lineage (NCBI taxonomy): Eukaryota > Metazoa > Chordata > Aves > Piciformes > Ramphastidae > Eubucco > Eubucco bourcierii. Next base: position 666,049 of record VWZE01014430.1, on the reverse strand, counting down.
TGGGAAAATGCCATCACTCTCTCATGCCCATTGCAGGCCTAGGTTAGGGTAAGACTACACCAAGCAGGGAGGAAGAAAAGTTACCTTGTGATTAAGAATATGTAGCTGAGCTCTTTACGTTATTAGCTGTTTATGCACAGACAGGAAATTTTAATGTATTTTAGACATTATCTCGGGCAGTGCACTTTTAAACATTTTACATCATCTCTACATAGCAAATGCAGAGACATCTTTTAGTGTTTAATTACCAGAGACGCAAATTGTTTGTCTAAATAATAAAATATTTAAGGTTGGAATTCTTCTTTTTAATTAAAAATTTCCCAAGGCAAGTAGGATTACTGCAGCATGGAGAGATTTGCTGATACTTGTGTAATGTGTTTTTCATAATACTGATGGTGACTGACAAAGTCAGTTATATGCTGCTTCTTGTTGTCTGTTATTAATATTTTTTTGTATCAGTGATGAGAAGAGCAGCAGCAACTATTGCAGTTGATGAGCCACAATAAATAGCAGCAAATGCATTGTAACCTCTGACTCTATGACAAACAGCATGGTACTATCTGCAGCTCTGGTTTTAATTTCAATGGCATCAAAGGGAGACTCAAGAGCTTCAGAAAATAACTCTGGCACCATGGCTCAGATAAAATAAAATGCTTACCCACAGACATAAATTACTATGGGAATAAAAAGACTACACCAAAATTACATAGTTTCATGATGCTCTTAAATCAAAGTCTAGAGGACAGTGAGCAGAGCTCACAAATTGCAACAGTCACAGTACTTGACGAGTGGCTTTTTTTGGCACTGCCTAACCTAAGGGTTTTCTTTGAGAAGTGGCACTTGATGGCATATACTCACTGTGTGGGGAGATTCAGTAGGACTATACTCCCATTTCATGAAAATTAATTCCCAGCACACATTAGAAAATGTATTTTCACAGTTCTGACTGCAGTGTTGCACTGTATGAATACGTGTGCCTGTAAATATGAGACTTTGTTGGACTTCCGTTGCCACTGAACTCGTTGAATTTGAAGCTGCATGTAATTACTTTAAAGCATAGTAAATCCTGCTCACCTTACTAGTGATGGCACTCCAAGAGCTGCTGTATTTGCAGCCAAAGCCAAGAGAACATAGCAACAAGCAGCAAAGTCCTAGGAAAAACATTTTGCAGTAGAAGGCACTCATCCTAGACCAATCCTACTTTGAGTATTTACAAGACGATGTAAACTAGATGACCACATAAATCCTCTGGGACTCACCTATGGAAACTCTGTTTTAAATTATTTCCTAATCCCTGCCTGTGCATTCTTGCTGCAGCAGTATGCATAGTCTTCATCACTAGAATTACTAATATTGTTATCTTTAACTTCCTCATCCCTTATTCTCACCTCAGTTTGTGGTAGTTTTTTGTCTAGTCTAAGGGACATGACAAGTTGGACTGGCTATAAATAAGAAATTGAGTACTACTTCTGAGTGATGGGCAACATCACTGGAACTGTATATAACCTTCCATTACCCTTCAGTGATTGTCTTTGTGCCTAGAAAGGCAGAGTTCTTCTACAGATCTCTGGATGAAAAGATCCTAGGGACTTTACCTCTAAGAAGCAGTAGATGTGCCCCCAGAAGTTCTGCTAACATGCATGAAAAGTTAGCACAAGGATAGAGGCAGTAATTTGCATATGCCCTCAGTGTTTTTGCTCCTGTAATTATATATTGGCATCCAGACCATGCATTGATCACCAAGGTGGTCACCATAATTTAGACCATATTTTCCATGTCCTGAAAGAGAGAAAACCCTCTTCTGATTACACTATCCTGCATTAGTACATAACGATAGATGTTAATGAACCGCATTGACTAATGCAATCAATTCTTCCATGCTGCAAAAAGAACGAGGCCACTTCCACCCTGCTATGTATCCCATTTGTGGTACCTGTAATTGCATTTCAGTCTGTCCTCCCATGAGAGTTTAAAATTTCAGCACAGTTCTTTATTATGTTTAAATCCCACTGACGCACAAGCAAGCTGTTAGCCAATTATTGTTGCTATTTGTAAGCTTGTTAATTACCTACTAAAGTTTTCAGTACATCATTCTGTAAAATTCTGTGTAAAGCTCCTCATTTGAAACTAGTTGGATCTCTTTGGTGCTGCTGACTCAAGAAGAACTGCTAAAGGTTCTAAGAATCCAGTGGCTCAAAAGAAACTTTTATTACATTGGTTGGAAGCAGCTCTACATCTCATAGCAGGAAATCTCATTCTAAGGGATTTGGAATGCCTAATAGCTATAGACTGCATAGAAATCAGTTTTCTGTGTGAGTTGTACAACAGTGCTGCTTGCCAGATTCACTTTAAAGGAAGTGATCAGTGAACCTGATATTTCAGGCCTGGAAGGTTCTTTGGCAGGTTTTCAGTGCAATTTCCACAAACTAAGTCTATACACAAAAGCACAAAAAACTCATGTATTTAAATTCATCTTGTGGAGTTCTTTTTAGAAGTAGAGAATTCTGGTACCTTCTCTCTCTCTCTTTTTTTTTTTTTTTTTTTTTTTTTTTTTTTTTTGGTCTCTAGAGGAGGAAAAAAGTCTTTTTTTTTTTTCTTTTTCTTTTTCCCCTTTAAAAAATGTGTTCAAAAGAAGACTAGAAAAGGGTAAAAGTTAAAAAAACAAACCTGGCATTCTTTTCTTTAGTGAAAGAGGAGACTCCTGGTTTGACCACTGTATCTGAAACAAAGTTCCTACTCAAAACACTGAAAAAAACCCTGATATTTACTTTTATTCTGAACTACAGATAAGTTAATTTCTACTGGAAAGTTGTTAAATGCATTTACCTTTAGAAAAATACTCATCAGAAAGGTCTATAGGGGAAAAAAGCAACTGCTCATATCACTTCAGAGTTTTGGCTAGATCCTGAGATACAGGTGGTTTCTAGAAAGAGCAGGTCAAATGTGAAAGTATATGAAAGCTCACCTTTGCACTCCTGTAATCTAAAAAAAGTCTCCTGTGCCAAGTTGGGAGATGGCTCTAACTTCTACCAACATCAAATAGCACCTGGACCATTCTCTCTATACCTGTTGCTCCCCACAGACCATCTGTGATATGCATACCACCCTTCACATTTATTGATACAGAGACTAATTACTTCTGATGTTAGATATACCTCCAACTTTCCACTAAAAAGAAAGGCACAGATGAGGTATCCTCTCTGGAATTCTTAGAGCCAGAAGCAGAAATAACCTGGCAGGTCAAAGGGTGTCCAGGTTGACACATGCTGCATTCAGTCAAGAGACTTTCCTTATCCTCACTTCAGGCTCAGGACACCTTTCATAAGGACGGTTTTGATCTAAAAGGCTGATGAAAAGAACCCGAGCGATACACATCCTCTGGTGTACCTAACCTCATGCTGTGCTGATCAGCAGAACCTATCCTTCCAACAAATGAGGAAAAATCATATCTCTGTCTTTTGTAAGTAGGATTTTCTGACTTCTTATTAATTTTCTTTCACAAACCTGATGCTTGTGTAGAAATGTTTTCTGTGAATACGTGTTACTGTACCCTGCCTGTTTTCCCTTGATTACGTGTAATGCTCACTATGCCTCTTGCTATGTATTGGAGTAAGCCAATGCTGAGCTCTTACTTTAGTCAGCGGACTTCAGGCATGGAATCCATTGAAAGTATGTAACTCACACTGTCCAGGGAGTTCTAACTTTTCACAACAAGCAAGAAGGGGAGAACTGATGCTCCCAGTTCACATTTTGGAAGGTGAAATCCTGTGAATCTACAGCAATATGAGAAGTTTAACAAGTAGGATATTTCTTGAAGTCTGTCTAATCTGCTTTTTAAATGGTTGCAGAATGTGATTACAGATTCTAGAGAAAAACTATATAGAAAGTTTGTCATCTGTTGGTCAGGTTATGCTTTTTCCTTCTTGGGTTTGCTTAGGTTTTAACACGAGATTAACATTAAGAAATCCTCATAGTTTTGCCATGTCAAATATTTAAGGAAGGAGAGGTTGGAATTGCTGTTGCTAATGACTGTCATTGGAGAGGATGGATTGATGAGTTTTACAAAGGACTGTGCAAAACAGGTTCTGCTCCAGCCACTTTGGCTCTTTTAGGTTAAAATCAGCCCTGTCCCTTAGCACTCAGAACCAAGGGATAGGAGAGGGTCATATAGTTTGGTTATGACACATTTCAATTAGCAGTACAATCCACACTGAAGAGTAACCTGGGGGTATTGTGTGTAACAAACGAGCATGTACAATGGCAATTACAGATTTGCAAGTCAAGGGTGAAATTTTGAATGTAAGATTGATAATCTAAAAATCTAAAATAATTACATGTAGCCTTTTTTACTGAGCTCTGCACCTCATTTCTTGGTCTAACGCTGACTCCAAAGCCAGAATTCATTATCTGATTGGTCATAGTCCTGCTCTGGGCCTACTGCTTAGCAGAATAGATATGAGTTAAAAGGAGCATGAGAGGCCATTTCTGAGTGGGTTGGGTTTTATATTATTTTAAAATTTAAATATGAGACTGAATCACCATAATATAAAGAGACCAAAATCAAACAGCCATGGTTCATTCCTGTGCTTTGATTTTTATACCCATGCATGTTTTTTTAAAAAAAAAAAAAAAAAAAAAAAAAAGGAAAAAGGAAAAAAAAAGAAAACCAAACATGTGTGCTGTCTTTTAATAAAGATCATATTAAAAATTCAATAAATAGCAATATCTCTGATCTCTTAACAAAAGCGTCTGGTGTACAGGAAATTAAATGAAAAAAAAAATCTTGTTAATCCTTTTTGATTTCTGTACATGGTAGCTGGAAGCAGAACTCTTTAACTCACAGGATTCTCTTTTTGTCCTCCCTCTTTTACATTTTTTTTTTTTTTTTAATCTTCTCCAGCACAAATGTTGTCTGGGTAACCTTGGTGTAAAATGAAGTCTGTTTCTATGATACATTTTAAAATAAATAATAAAATAANTGTTTTTATGAAACATTTTAAAATAAAAAAAAAAAAAAAAAAAAAAATTAAAAAAAAAAAGAGGAAAAAAAAAAGAAAAAAAAAAAGGAAAAAAAAAAGTCATCGTGTCATTGTCTCATCCCTGTGGCCTTGCTGTGAGGGATCTGTCTCGAACCAGGTGATAACCTGATAGACTTTATCTTGTCTTTTCTGGGCCTCCCTGAAGCCTGCCAACACTTCGGCTGGCTGTTAGGCATTTTAAATATCCCCCATGAGCCCTAACCTTACCCCTTTTCTCTTCTTGTCAGCTGGAATGTCTCAGAGCTGTCAGAGGCTTGTTGCTTATTGATGTTTCCGTGTGTTTTATGTCTTTTCTGAGATATGACAGCCCCTGACACAGTGCTGATTTCAATCAGCCGGCTTCTGGAGAGGCCCTAAGATTTTGTCCTCGCGTGGTCCCAGCCGCCAGCGTACTTCAGAGGCCTCCATCTAATGAAAATGTTTCAGTAGGCTGAATAAAGTCCCGCTGCTCAACAAACAACAGTTGATGGATTCACAAGACAAAAAAAAAAAAAAAAAAAGGAGAGAGAAAAAAAAAAAAAAGAGGAGGAAACCCTGCCCCCCCTGAACCCTCTGCCTTTGTTATAAGAAAAGCAAGAAGAGAGAGTGACCTCCTGAGCCAAAGGTTTTGACACTGAATCAAATCCCTTTAGGCCTGAACTGGCAGGCTGGGCCCAGCTTTAGATTACTTTATCACATCTTAGAGCGATGCTTGTATGTACCTCAGGATACTCTGAGTATAAAGAGTGGATATTTTACCCCCATTGCTTATTAAGTCAAGTCTCGGTGTCTGGTAGAAAATGAAGGTCTGTCTTGCAGTGCTGAGAAGGGAGGCAGCGCATCCTCACTAAAAACAGGGAGTGAAATTAATTGTATGGAGAAGTCCCTTTCAAAGAAAACAGGTCATGGACTTTGCTTGAAGTCCCTGGGAGAGAACAGATATTTTTGTTTGCAATCAGCTGAAAAGATAACAAAATTTGGGCCAATGTAAAGCATTTGATTTGTGAGTTTTTGTCAGGTCTGTTAATCCATGCCAAGTGGCAGTGTGGTACAGAGCTGCATGCTGACACTGGATGTGCCTTGGGAAAAGCTGAGTGCTGAGCCGCTGGATGTTCCATCTCCATCACCCATCCATGAGTACCAATAATTCTCCTCATGGCCTTCTTCAGCATTTCAGATGGGGAAAGAGCAAAGGAAAAGCCATCTTCTATCTCCACCTGGGGACGGCACAGAGGAGAAACCTCTTGTAGAGCTATCTTGCACTCTCCCAGGAAGCCCCTTCCCTCTTGAGGCATTATCTGAAGCTGCATCGATTCCCTAATCCCCTGATTTCAGTTGAAATTACCCTACCATGGGGCATTATTATTATCTGGGCTCTGATTCATGTGTCAGGGATCAGCCTCCACCATGCTAGGTACTGCACAAACATAGCAGGAAAACACAGCAGCAGCTGCAGTAACACCTTGAAGTGTGTATACTGATGATGTGGTCTTTTCCTTCAGGACATACAGATCATATTATGAACTTTATTCATTTTTTTTTTAAAGGGACTGTACTTGTCTGAACCTGCACTGTTGGATCCTGTTCATTATTAGGTTTCTTTAGGTGAGATTTGTTGATGTTCATGTTTACTAGTTTGTTTACAGGAGTTTGGTCTATTTTAAACCCGTTTATTTTTGCACAGAGGAAACACAACCTCTCCCTGTTTCTTAACTACATGAATAAAACCAGCCCACCCTACTTTTGAACCACATCATTGGAATCCATATCTGCAGTGACTCAAAGAGTTTTGTTAATAACACAGAGCACTCTCCGTGTAGCCTGATTCTGTCCTTCAGATGGGAGACTTTAATCCTGAGTCTTATTTTTCACAACATTCGGCTACTGATTCTTGAGTAACAAATTACATCTATGCCTCCAAGCCAAACAAGGAGTGAAAATTTCTATTTAAAAGAATGTGGAAATAATACTGTCCATCTTCCTACAGTACAATTCCATTTTTAAAGTGCTTTGATATTTTTAACAATATTAATACAATAACAGCAGCATGTGCCTATTGGGTTAGTCTGTATTTTATAACTTGGTATCCAATTTCTCCCTTGTTTCCTGCAGGACTGTCACTATTAATTTCTACTCCCATTTGTTCCGTCACTGTGAACATTGTCATTGGGCTATTGTTTTGTAAGTGATAAGCAGCCTTTATTATTATTATTATTATTATTATTATTATTATTATTATTATTATTATTATTATTATTATTATTATTATTATTATTATTATTATTTATTGTTGTTGTTGTTGTTGTTGTTGTTATTTCATTCTTGCTTGTTGGTAACCAACAAATCTACCAAAAATATAAAAAAATTTGGTGAAAACTTAACTCCCTCTTTGCCAGATGTTCCCCCTTTCTTCAAGCCAAAGGAATATACTAGCTACTGTACTAACCAAGAATAAAAAAAATAGGAAACTAGTAGAAAGCCAATCTGTCACAGGGAAAAAGAAATACCTCAGGGGGTAAAGAATGCCTTCACAGTATGGCTTTAAGGTTTTAATTTATATCGGTCCTGACTCATGACACAGGCGGAGCAAGCACAGGCCTCGGTGTCAGGTCTCCCAATGACCCTTGCATAGACTGGTTGAGAGAAAGATGTCAGCTGAAAATTCCCAGGCATCATGGGGCTGCCAAGCACTTTGAAAATGACTGCCAATTTGGCCTGGTCTCAGCTGAACGCATGCCCGAGAGGGAAGGAATGCCAGTAATAAAGCAGTTTAGAGGGGTAAGATAGTGCTTTGGAGCTTCCAAAGATTTCCAGCCTTTTTCTATGACCATCCTGTTTGCATACATGCATGCTCTGCTGAAGGTGAGTACCTGCATGCACACGTGTGTGCACTTCTTTCAAAGCAAGAACAGTCTGCAGACCAACATGAGTTTAATGCAGTCTTCTATGTTTGCTGTGCAGTCAACTGACACCTCTAATATCAGAAGACAATTACAATACAAGTAAATTAATTACAAAACTTATAAAAAACAAAACTGAAACCCCTACAGATATTTAAGGAGCAAAACAGCTGAAAACCAGTGGTGACATCAAGTTCTCCTATTAAATTAAGGTAAAAAAATGTTCTGTATTTTTCAGTCATGAGAGGCAGTGTAAAGCCACAAAAATGTACAGCAGTGTTGACATCTAAAGTGTACCCAAATTCAGGTAATAAGTGAATGTGAAGATTTTCATGGTTTGTTTTAACTCTTGCCCATGAAATAACTGAGTTGATGCTGTATTCCTGTTACAAGAAACACAATTTTAAATACCATTGCGCTGAGATTAGTTTTTCATCTATTTTATTATAAAATCATCATAGAATCATAGAATGGTAAGGTTGGAAGGGACCTCAAGGATCATCTAGTTCCAACCCCCTGCCATAGGCAGGGACACCTCCCACTAGCATAGGTTCTTCANAGCATCCACAACCTCCCTGGGCAACCTGTTCCAGTGCCTCACCACTCTCACTGTAAAGAACTTCCATTATGATGTTTCAAGGTTAAGAAAGAGAAAAAAAAAAAAGCTTCACTGAATTGGCTCAAATATGAATGGCTTTGCAGTTCATTCAAACTTACTGCTATTTCTTTTACTCGTGTAGGTAGTGCCACTGAAGCAAATAACATTACTCATCTGAGCAAAGGCTGTGAGATGAGGCCTAACATGAAGATATGGGAAAGAGAAGGAGGAGAAGAAAGGGAAATAAACCCCAGCTGTAATAATCAGTGTCCTAGAACATTGCATGAAATGTGCCAGAAGCAAGAACCTATTTGCTGTGCATAACATGATGGTTAAGAATACCTAGATGAAAAAATCCCTGACAAACAAAACACACCTTGGCAAGCACATTCATCTGCTGCAGCATCTGCCTCCAATATGCTTTATACCCGCATAGATACGTCTGGGAACTGAAAGGTAACAAGAATTTATCAAAGGATTATTAGCAAGCACTGGTGTTACCATTTACACCTGCTACAAATATAAATTGTCAGAATCATATGACTTGTTCCTCAGTTTGACTTTTGCCAAGATGTCTTTTGCAGGAGGTGCCCAAACGTAACCTAGAACTGAATGGGTGCTGACACAACTGGAGTATTTTGCATTAGTCACCATGTAAAACACTTCCAGTAATATTAATTAGTATTCGTGAGTATACTTGAACAGAAACTTAACAAAGATAACAATATCTCTCACTTCATTCATTCTGTGGAACTTCTATTTTCTTATTTTTGGAAGTTTAAAAAAAAAAAAATACTGGTAAGGAGGATGACTCCAGTGTGACTCATGACCTGTGCTACAGCCTCAAGGTTACAGCATGTGTATGCAATTAGCACTCAGGTAATTTCAAAGATGTATTCAGAATGGCATAGAGGAGAGAGTGATATTCAGTGAGAAAGAAATATGTGGTTGTTTTCATTGAAACATGTTTATTCTTCAAGAGTTTTGCAGTTAGATGTTCCTCATGCAGAGAAGTCTTTCTACAAATGTATGTCTTGCACTAGCACAAATATTTTCTTCACCTTTTAGAAATGGAAGTATCTGTGCTGGCATCTCTAAAGGTTTGTCATTTAAAGTGGGTTTGAGTACCAGAGGGGCCAAGAGTTAGTTATCTACCTTGAGGAGTCAATGCAATAGCAAATGTGCTATGCCAGATGCCAGGGCAGGTCAAGTGAGACATCTGGGCTAACTTGGTAGCACTGCTGCTAAAGAGTGCCTGTGTCTGTTTACAGAACTTCTCATTCAGCCTTAAGGCATATACCACAGGTGTATGCTGCAGTCTTTAAAAACCCATAGGGCACATGTATGTGGGGTTTTTTTTTGTTGTTTTTTGTTTGTTTGTTTGTTTGTTTGTTTTAATATACCTATACAGTGGAAAAATAGGACACACATAGGTGTAACAACTACCCTTGGTTAAATGATTATCTCAGATGAGGCTAGGCACCATCTATAACTGGAATAAGAAATTAAACCCAGAATATGGTAGTCCACAGGTATGGCAAGCTGTGGCCTGGATAGACCATTTGTAGGAGGAAGACGTTCTAAAACTAAAGGAGAAAACATCAGCATGCAGGAACTCATTAATCATCTATTTGTATATGCAGTAATTTTTAAAATCCGGCAACTAAAACTCAGATGAAAAACCTTTTGATGTGAACCACAGAGTTACTGGGGTTGAGACTAAGAGAATTTTAGTGGCTGTTTCCTGAATTACAGCTGGGCTATGTGTGATACTTCCCTTGAGCGTATGATAAGGTTATGACTGCTGGGTAGACTTTTCCCTCTTCAGTCCACTGCTCTTGAGTCCCTCTAGACTATTCCTAAAATAACTTGAAGTAAAATTTATCCAAGTCAGACGGCTGTAGAAACCATTTAGATATATAGGATTGTGTATGGACTGCCTTCTCAGTTTCAGTTTAGAGTAGGAACAAGAAGAAGGTGCCTTGGTGGGCTTTTGTAGGACTACATGTGCCCAAATTCTTTGAAGACAGGATCATGAAATGATAAGGAGCATGATATATGAGCTTTCAAACCAAAGCTGACTCTCAAACTTCCCTTCCCTGTAAACCAAAATACTTCTAAACTATTTTCTTCCTCTCTTTGTAATTTTTAGTCGAATTGTTGCTTTATATCTGAAATTCTCTCTCCTCCCTACGCAGTGTAAGAAATATCTTTGCTGTTTCCTAGGAATCTGAGATGCTTTCGCTTGATAGAAAGACAAACACAACTGTGAAGAGTCTTAGAAATTTTGGAAATGATACTTAAGGCAATGAGAAAGTTTTGTAGATTTCTGGTTTACTTTGTGAGTTTATTACAACCTGAAAACGATTCTACATAATACATAAAGCTCCAAGTATCTGTCTTCACACCCTAAATATCAACCAACTTCCAGAAAAAAATCAGTCCCAAGACGAAACCCTGGTTGATATATCCTGTCTAATAAAGTGAAATGATGAAATGGAAATCAGCACAACTCCAGACTTAGCATTATTTACTACTCTTTAACAGAGATCATCTTGAAGTTTGGACAAGTGAGATGTTACACAGTGTGGCTTTTCTGTGTCAAGAGCACACACCCGTGCTTTTACAGTGCTTTATTTTGAATGCAAAACAAAATCTGAATTGTTTCTTCCCTTAGGTTTTAGCCTTTATCCAAGAGACTTCAGGGCAAATCTGTCTTTGGTACAAGTTGATTTATTTAATTTTATTTTGTGTGCAGTGAAGAACGTTTAAATCTCAGGTGGCAAAACACTAAAGAATGTAAACCTGAAACAGAATCTGGTATGAAGAAAACAAATGAACATGCTGCTGCCTTCTGTTTGCTGGGACTTTCTAGTAGAGGAGAGAAGCCACAGTTTAGCTCAGCTGTGCATGATAAATCACATATGTGTTTGATAATCACGCTACATTTAATTGTATATCTTACAGTGTTAGTAAGTTATCTTACACAGTCAATGCTTGCCAAGTGGAGTTGGTTTCTTGGAAGAAGAACAAAAGACAAGCAAGAAAAACAAAACAAAACCAAAATTTACCTACTTTTAAATCTTTTTCAGTAACATTGATGTGCTGGATGTGTTCCAAACATAAAGAAAGCACAGTCGTGTTCACATGAGTTCACAATATTCAGACAGTAAGCCGAGGAGAGCACTACAATAATACTAAAGGAACAGCATGACAGTAAGAAGACTGAGATGGGGAATTTTAGGCACATTAGCCAGTGGGGGAGAAAGGTCCAGAGAATGCTCGTAGTGAGCGGATCCAAAGGAGGGCCACCAAGATGATCAGAGGGCTGAAGCACTTCTCCTATGAAAGAGGGCTGAAAGAATTGGGGCTGTCCAACATGGAGAAGAGGAGGCTCTGAGGAGACCTTATAGCTACATTTCAATATCTGAAGGGAACCTATGGGAAGGCTGTGGAAGCACTGTTTAGGAGGTCTTGTAGTGACAGGATGAGGGGCAGTGGTTTTAAACTGGAGCAGGGTGGATTAAGGTTGGATGTAAGAAGGAGCTGCTTTACAATGAGAGTGATAAAATACTGGAAAAGGCTGCTCAGGGATGTGGTTGAAGTCCTGTCCCTGAAGACATTCAAGACCAGACTCAATCTGGCCTTCAGCAGCCTGATCTACTTGGAAGTGTCCCTGCTGATGCAGGGGACTTGGACAGGATGACTTTGGAGGGTCTGTTCCAACCCAATGTGATCCGTGAATCTGTGATTCATTTGTAGCAAATAGAAGAAAAGGTAAAATTTTAGGGATACTACATAGATATAAATAATTATGTTCTTGCATTGACCCATTACTTTGTGTTCAGATTATACAATATATAAGGCTTAGAAGTAGTATAGAGGTGTAGGAAGCCTGTCTGAGAGAGGCAAATAGGAAAAGACAGAAAGGCATAAGGCTAGATCTTGTTCTCCAGGCCTCATCTGGTGTCTCATTTGCTACTTCTAACAGTATTGAGGGACCTCTGAGCACCATTGCACTATTATTAATAATAGCTGTATCATGATTTCTGCTCAGCAGTAACAGCCTTAGGCATTGCCTGCTCAGTGATCTGTGTGCAGTCACTCTCTACCTCCTGTGATGCCAACAACAGGACGTTCTCAGCTCCTGTTTGTAGCACTTCTTGTTTCATTTGTTTCCTTGTCCACACCTCTGATCAGTCGCAGCAAGTTCTTCTCTTATCTTGATGCTGAAGTTCTTGGATTTATTTTCATGCTATTGCTGAAGTTCTTGGATTTATTTTCAT